>PVIH01014552.1:0-53229 GCA_004025045.1 Sigmodon hispidus | reverse complement strand
GTTTTAGCTAAAGCAATAAGGGAACGAAAAGAGATTAAGGGCATACAAATTGGAAAAGAAGAAGTGAAGCTATCTCTATTTGCAGATGATATGATTGTATACATAAGTGACCCACAAAATTCTTCCAAGGAACTGCTTCAGCTGATAAACACCTTCAGCAATGTAGCAGGATACAAGATAAACTCAAAGAAATCAGTAGTCCTTCTATACACTAAAGATAGAAGAGCTGAAAAAGAAATAAGGGAAACATTACCCTTCATAATAGCTGCAAATAGTATTAAATACCTTGGAGTAACTATAACCAAAGAAGTAACAGACCTATTTGACAAAAATTTTAAAACACTGAAGAAAGAAATTGAAGAGGATATCAGAAAATGGAAAGCTTTCCCATGTTCCTGGATTGGTAGCATCAACGTAGTAAAAATGGCAATTCTACCAAAGGCAATCTACAGATTCAATGCAATGCCCATCAAAATCCCAACACAATATTTTTTGGACCTTGAAAGAGCAATACTCAATTTCATTTGGAATGACAGGAAAGTCAGGATTGCCAAAACAGTTTTACTCAACAAAAGAACCTCAGGAGATATCACCATCCCTGACTTCAAGCTATACTATAGAGCTACAGTAATAAAAACAGCCTGGTACTGGCATAGAAACAGACTTGTGGACCAATGGAATAGAATTGAGGATCCAGACATTAACCCAAAAACCTATGAACACCTGATTTTTGACAAAGAGGCCCAAAACATTCAATGAAAAAAACATAGTATATTTAACAAATGGTGTTGGCAAAGCTGGATGGAAGTGTGCAGAAAAATGCAAATAGATCCGAGCCTGTCACCCTGCACAAAACTCAAATCCAAGTGGATCAAAGACCTCAACTTAAATCCAACCACTTTGAACTTAATAGAAAAAAAAATGGGAAATACACTTCTACAAATTGACACAGGCAACCACTTTCTAAATATAACACCAGTGGCACAGGCACTAAGACCAACAATCAATAAGTGGGATCTCCTGAAGCTGGGAAGCTTCTGAAAAGCCAAGGACACTTTCAATAGGACAAAACGACAGCATACAGAATGGGAAAAGACCCTACTAGTGATAGAGGACTGATCTCTAAGGTATATAAAGAGCTCAAGAATTTAGAGCCCAAAACCTTGAATAACCCTATCAAAAAATGGGGTACAGATCTAAAACGGGAATTCTCAGCAGAGGAACTACGAATGGCTGAAAGGCACCTGAAAAAGTGCTCTTCATCTTTAGCCATCAGAGAAATGCAAATCAAAATAACTTTCAGATACCACCTAACACCTATTAGAGTGGCTAAGATAAAAGGCACAGATGACAGCCTATGTTGGAGAGGATGTGGAACAAGGGAACCCTCCTCCATTGTTGGTGGGAGTGTAAGGTGTTCAGCCACTTTGGTATGCAGTATGGCAGTTTCTCAGAAAATTGAGAATCAATCTCCCCAAGGACCCAGCAATACCACTTCTGGGTGTATACCCTAAAGAGGCACATTCACACTCCAAAGGTATTAGCTCAACTATGTTCAAAGCAGCATTATTTGTAATAGCAAGAACCTGGAAACAACCTAGATGCCCCTCAACTGAAGAATGGATTAACAAACTGTGGTACATCTACACAATGGAATACTACTCAGCAGTAAGTAAAAATTATATCCTAAAATTTGCAGGCAAATGGATGGATTTGGAGAATATTCTCCTGAGTGAGGTATCACAATCTCATAAAGATAAGCAGGGGATGTACTCACTCATTAGTGGTCTCTAAACAAACAAACAAACAAGAAAAAAAAACAAGCATTCCCAAGCTTGAAACCACAACCACTGAACAGCTTGGGATCAGAAACACCCTGGACTGTACCTTCGGATCCCACTCCACCTATAGGAATACCTGACTCACTCTTGAGGGAGGATGGACAAAACTGGATTTGGCCAGGAGTGGAGACTGATCCAAACATTATTGGGTCAGTGGGACCATAGGACTGTCTACTCCCTGCCCAGGGAGGGGATGGGGAGTTTCGGAGAAGAAAAATGACCTGATGTGGTGGGAGGGGGAAGGGACCTTGAATAAGGATATACAGGGATGGAAAAAAAAATTCAGAGGGAAAGCTGAACATAAGTAAATATATGTGTAGCAATCTTATTTGCATTATCACCCTTGATAAGTCATGCTTATGATTTTTTATCCTCTTTATAGTTATTGTTAACTTTTCAGCATTTTAAATTCATGTTACTGTTTTTTTGATAAATACAAAATAAATAAAGAAGAAAAATAAATAAAAGAAAACACACACACACACACACACACACTCTATAGCCTTTAAAAAGAGAAAAATGCAGCCATTTGTGATGACATGAAGTAGATGAGCCTGTGAGACATCATGCTGAGTCATGTAACTTAGACACAGAAAGGCAAATCACCATAAGTAGATACAGAAAAAAGCCAAACTCATAGAAACTGTGAGAAAAAGGGCTAGCAGCGATCATGAGGAGTTGTTGGTCAGAGGCCATGGATTTTCAGTTTTCCATTCGGGGAATTATTATATAAGAATGTATACAGTACTTTGAATTAGCCTGGTGAATGGGCCTTAAGTATTCCTTCCTACCACAGAACAAAAGGGGTGTATAGTAATAGTTATGCTAACTGATTGATTTGATTATTTATTTTACAGCAGAAACATATATCAAACATTGAGTTGGATACTTTAAAGATCTGTAGTTTGCTAGTTACATATCATTATAGTTGGAAAATAGTATCTCACTAGATTAATAATAGCAGTGACAAACACCTTTGCTCTCTTAGGTTTGTTTTTAAGGTTGTGGCATATTGTAACAGAGTAATCAAAGTACATTGCGAAGTAAGTCAGTATTCTGTAGGAAAATGAAGCTAGAGAGTTTGAAAAGCCCAGTTCCGTGATTAGATTTTTGCCCGAGGCCAACCCTGTGTTTCTCTGGAAAGCACTTAGGAGCTATGAGTATTCTTTTACCCCTCTGGGCACTTGACTGTGCAAAGAGCTCCATGAAGTAAACGAGAGAAGTCAGGCTCCAGTTTCGGAGTCGACAGCCCCGGGCACCCTTGAGCCAGCTGCTTCAGACACATGAGTCATTGAGCATTCCCTGGTACTTTGGATGTGTGTATGAAAGGAGTCCTTGGCCATGGCTGTGGCATTTTGGAGAAATCCATTTAGCAGCTCACTTGGAATTGTGCCGAGCCTTACCTCCAGGTCACTTTCATTCTCGACGTTTAAAATGTGTTGCAGTCGAAATTGTCAAGGTGAGAGAGGCTGGGAAGCTAGGGGCCCCAGAGGCTAGCTCTGCTTTGACTGAGTTAGGCTGTTATAATGGGCTGTTGGAAAGAAGGACCAAAGGAAACTGTCCTCAGGGCTTACGAGCTGAAGGGAAGTCAGTGATGTTTACAGAGGTTGAGATGACTAGGAAGAGAGAGAAGAGTCCATGGTTCTGATTCTTCAAGAAGACACAATTGGGGCAACCATGAAGCCTTATGGTGCTGACTGAAAACTGGACACAAACACCTGCTATTTTTTGAATCATCAACAAGCATTTATGGAAGTCACAACCTGGTTCCACTTTCTACATAGCTCGTTAGTGAAGGAATATACTTCACTATATTTCTAGAGACATCTTCTAGAAATATAGATGGATATTTGAGTCAGAAATTGAGGAATGGTCCTTAGATGCTGCTTTGTTTCCTCTGTGCTTTTGGAGTTTTGAAGGTTAGAGCTTTCAAACTGCAACCGAGACTTATATTCTGTTCCTGAGAGATTTACGTCCCACCAGGTGGCTGCCGCCAGGTGAGAGATGGCACTAGACATTGCCATCAGCTGCTCAGGCTTCCTTCTCACTGGCAGGTGCAGCTAAGCACACAGTCACTGTAGCCTGGATCCTCACTGTGCTTACCCATAAATGAAATACAGCGGGCAGCAGAAATGAGCCCCGTCACTAAATCACAGGTTCCTACCGCTGAGAACACTGTTGCAAAACTACAAGAAAATACCTGAGTGCTAAATGATGCATTACCCATTAGAGATAACTCTCATTCTGTTCTGCAATGACATTTTACTTGTATCTGAGGCTGTTTTGTGGCAGAAACTTTCTTCACAGCTATACACAGTTAGTTTTTTCCACTGTCAGTCTTTAGATAAAATCTCTTATGAGAAGTATTAGTCTTTTTATACCGCTGGTGAAGATTCTGGTAATCCATTTTAGTCGTCTCTCTGGACCAGACTGTTGCACTCATAGGCTGGACTGACACTCTAAATTCCCATGAGATGCTCTGGTCCCTGGGTCGAGTCTGATGAAGGGGAGAACCAGGACTGAAGAGATCATGATCATTGTCCTGACTAGGAGAAGCTGAGGTTCTGGATAACTGGCAGCTTTCCTATCATGCCTTGTTTGGAAAGCAGCACAATCCTGAGGCTATGGCTTTTTTGCCAGTATTGAGATATGAAGGAGACAGTTGGAGATGCAGCAAAACTGGGTATGTCAGATGCTGGGGACCTTTTGAGATTATCCATTACAGAAGGACACATTCTACTGTTTGATCAAGGATAAAACATGGCTGAAAGCATTGTGCATGAGGGTGTTTACTTGACTTTACCCATGAGAATCCTTTTGACTCAGCATCCTAGACAGTGACCACTGTCATGAACATGAGGTCTCTCTTTGAGAAAGGACTTGAAGCCCAAGAGTATCCTCTTTAGCTGCTGGGTTCTTCAGGGTATGACACTCTTGAAACCTGAGCAGGGCTATGGTGAAGGGCTAGCATGATTACCTTACTTAGTTCTTGGCACTATTAAATGAACAAGGAGATCTGCCCAAATGGTAGACTGTTAGTGCATATATAGGAGAAGCTGATTTCCTTTTTATCAATGCTAGTAATTCTAGGCCATAGCACACAAAATAGGAAAACAAATTTTGCTGAGAAACCCTTATCCTAACAGTCCATGTGAGGCACAGGAATGTGGTAGAAAAAAAGATGGTTTCCCCTGTGCAAATTGCTGACCTCGTGAAGTGATGTCATGTTGGAGGAGAGAGTCTGTGGATTGCAATGCTCTCTGTAGTTACCATAATTTTGAGCTTTCTCTAGTTTTACTAAGGCTCTTGTCCTCAATCCTCTGCCTCATGTGCTGATGTGGAAATGCACATGGGACAATTCTAACCTGTCTGCCGCTGGAAACATGTTTGCCTCCAGATTTTTTTTTCCAAGAAAGATAGAATGCATACTGTCTTTTAAAATTAATTTGGTATGTTGACAGCGTGAGGTTTTAAGAAGGAAGCTGACTTAGTGTTTTCAAATGCAGGTTGTAACCATCCTCCCCTTCCTTCTCAGATCTATACCATCTTGTCCACTCTGGCAATGCCAGCTAGCATTTACAAGCATCCCTGGAAATGAACACTGCTGTCTTCTCAGAGGCAGCGCCTCTGAGGTCCTGCTAGTGAAATTACACTTCAAAGCACTGTTTCAAACTCATAAATCAATGTGGTATCAGAGATATGGCTTTGAAAATGAAATCCATTTTGAAAGTTGGAATGAGAGAGCAAGTCTGCATTAGGGGCTCCTTTTCTATGCTTCTCCTCTGTACATTCTTCACTGTTAGCAGCTTTATTTGTCTGACTATATCCTGTTCACCACTATTTCTCTAGCTGACTCCTATCCAATGTAAAAGAATGCAGGCCTGTAATTATTGTTGAATAAAGGAAGGTGACACCCCAAGGTAGCTCACATCTATGGAGCAAAGACAAACATTTCACTTGGAAGTCTCTGGATTAGTTTAGGTTAGTAAGGAATATAAAAATATATATCAAGTATGGTATATATATCCATAATCTCGTATATGCATCATTATCAAAGATAAAAGGAAGACTAACATGTTAAGTGGAATGCCAACCTGTTGAAAAGATTAAAATATCAAATAATAACAGTTTAATATTATATTGTTGGGAAATGCATGTGTGTTAAAGCAAGGTTATTCCTCAAGCATCAAAAGCCAGCACAAGGAGCCTAACCTCCCTCCTAAATGGTTAGATTGTACACAAATAATCAGGGAGTAGTTACATTTCTTCTGACCCTGAAATAAATATCACAGGACAGAACAATATTAAATTCCAGACATAATAATCTGACTGTACAAAAATACCTGAGTCCTGAGTAACTGTCTCTCCTTGGAGTGAGCAAACACACCACCATGGATAAGGTGTGTCTGACAGATGGGAAAGCCACCAAGTTATCAGAGAATGCTCGCCTGTCTGTCTGCCAACAGGTGAGTCAGCACCATCGACATTTTCAAATGTCAGCTACTGGATTCTTCTGTAATTAGGTGCCACAAAATTTCATTAGTTCATTTATTTAAAGTACCATTCATTTGAGTACTTGTTAGACACCAGGTACCGTGCAGGCTGCAAGGAGTGTCAAAGGTGAATACTAGATTGGATTTCCCTTAGGGTCCACAGGCCTTTGCAACAAATGTCAACTTTGTCTTTGAAGGATGCAGATATGTGTGTACAGGATGAATGAGGAGACAGTCGTGTGTGAGAGAGTTACATGTACAAATCAGAGAGCCCCTTCTGGGTCCAGTGTGTGTCACAGAGGCTAAGGGGTTTGAAGGGCACTTAAAAGGACACAAAGTTTCAGCTTACATTGCAGAAGGCCATGAATGATAGGGCAAGCTGAGTTCTCTCCAGCCCTTGTGGCCAGTGGAGGCCAGTCTGGTGGCAGTGAGGGTTTACCGCAGGGTAATAGGACAGTAGGAGACCTTAGGAAGATTGCCTATGGGGCATGACTTCAGTACCTGGAGAATGAAACTAGATCCTCACTCAGGACTTCATTCTTTTCTCATTGTCCCCCTTCTGGACTGTACTGTTTCTGTCTCTTTCAGAGTCTTGCCCTCTGCTTCTCTCTGTTATGGGCTGTACTCATACTTTATACTCAGCTAGGGTCAGCTCATTCATTTGTATGTACGAAAGACTCTTGAAGACTTTCTCCACTAACTCTGTTAGGCAGAACTGCAGGAATGATTTTTTTTATAATAGTCCCTGAAAACGTCCTCTGCATGAGTGCTTTTCTGTGGGTATTCCTGTCCCCACAATCTCCACATTCATCTATTAAAGGCTGAATCCTCATTATTTCAGGATATGTCTATGTACTGCAGCTGTTCTATATAACTCGGAAGGTTTCCTGCTTGAGGAATGAAGTGGATATTAATGACATTTAGGATCAGGAAGCTCTGAATAGGTATGAGATTCACAAGGTTATGAAACCAGCAACCAATCACTGGAAAGAAGTTCTACAGGGAAGCTACCAGTGAGTTGTACAGCAATGCAGCTGCCTTGAGTAATGATATACCAGTCACACACCCTCCAATGCTTCTGTAACTGATTCCTTACCAACTGTACTGCAAGTAATCAATCCCTCACCACTGTTGAATAGAAGTAACCCCAATAAATTCATTGCTTTACCAAGCTAGATGTAGTTAGTTGGAATCCCAGATGACTGGTGTTCTAGGAGAAGAAGAAACCAGTAGTTAGACCTACATCACGATGAGACCAAGTGGAGGCAAAAGAAGCTGATGATCATCTATGAGCAAAGAGGAATGTGCCAGTAGAATGGACCCCACTGATGCTGGGACCTTGTATTTACAGCACTCAGAATGGTGACATCATTAGCTTCTGCTGTGTCCACTCAGTATGTGGAACTTGGTCATAGCAGCCAAACACATTGGACATCCTAAAAGGAAAATCTGTCCATTTTACTGAAAATCAGATATTTTTAGGGGCTTAAGTCCAAAGCTGGATTCTGAAGGCCAGCAGACAGGTCTCTCTCTAAAAAAAATGCATCAGAACAGTCAGAAATGGGAAGGGCATTGGCATTCACTAGAAATATTACTGACTTAGAAGCCAGGAGTCAATGAAAAGAATGAATATGTAGGTAAACATCTGGAAAACATATTAAAGTTGCCTCCAGTCTTACCACATGTGCACATGTTCTCGTAGCTATTTCTGCGAGTTTTGACAATTTACATGTTTTGATAACATTAATATCATATTGTTCTTTAACTTGTCCTTTGCACTTGCCAATTCACTAGGCATTTGTCTTATATATACATATATACATACAAATATATGTATACTGATGGTAGTTATAATGATATACTACATTATGTACTTTCCTCTCTAAAACATTTCCCATTGCATTTCAAATAAAATACTTCTTGTCATTCTATAAAACCTTCACAGACATTTCTCTACCTTGCTTGTTATGGCTGACACTCTTGTCTGTTTATAGTTCTCAGAAAATTGTGCAGTCTCAGGGTTTGACATTTGCATTGCTCTTTATGTGGCACTCATTTTATTTTTTTAAAAACTTCTTTATATATATATATATATATATTTGTGTGTGTGTTGGTTAGTTTTAACTTTCTACTTCATAGAATCTATAATCTCCTAGGAAGTAAGTCTTGATGAGGGAAAATTTTATGCCAATTGATTTGGGAAGACTCATCCCCTGTGTGGGTGACACTACTCCCTGGGTAGGGGGTTACTAGTTTATATAAGAGTGGAGAAAACAAGCTGAGCTCCAGTGTGCATGCCTTAACTCGCTCTGCTTTTAGTGGATGTGATGTGACTAAGTACTTCAGCTTTCAGCTATCTAGAATTTCTCCAGGGATGGAAGCAATGAATCCGTTCTCCTTAAGTTGTTTTGTAATGACATTTTGACCTCAAGAGGAAACTAAGACAACACATTAAATCAACACTAGCACAGTGATGTTTTTGTTCTTGTTTACTTTATGCAAAACAAGATTTCTTGGTTATTTGATGTCATTCATAGTCCTCTGTTGAATTCTGTAAGAGCGTTTACACTCACAAATGACCTTTGGAGTCTCTTCTTCCTGGATGATCACTTAATCTTCATGAAAACAGTGACTGGGGTTGATTGCATCTTCACAGCTAACACTCATGCATATGCAGTGCATAGGGAAAACCCATTCTTCAACGAGAGTTAAGATTTCTTGTCATTTTGAGATATTTCTTAGTAGGAAAATATTTTAACACATAGATAGAAAAAGAGTGTATAACAATGTATCGATACCCATGAAATAGCTTGTATTTCTCTGTATCATGAAATCTTTTTTTTGATTCAGATTGTTGTAAATATTCTGACAGTCAACCAGAGAGAGAGAGAGAGAGAGAGAGAGAGAGAGAGAGAGAGAGAGAGAGAGAGTGTCAGGTGAAAGTGAGGATAGAAAGCTCCATCGTTAAGAGTTGCTGCTCTTCCAGAGGATGGGGGTTCAGTTCCCAGTACCCACCTAGGAGCCTACAATCATTTATTCACTCTAGCCCCAGGAGATCTGATGCCCTCTTATGGGCACTGCAAGAACTGCATGTTCATGGTGTATAAACATACATGGAGGTAAAACCCCCATATACATTAAAACAAAAAACAAAAACAAACCCCCAAACCAAAACCCTTAGTACATATGTATTTCCTAAGTTTTCTAATATGTCTGGGTCCAACAGTCTGAAATAAAGTCTTTCCCACCTATAGTTCTGCAGCCACTTATAAAATAATTATTCAGAGGTGTATATTAACTATAAACTATCTGGCCTATGGATCAGGCTTATTACCATCTAGCTCTTACAACTTAATTCAACCCATTTTCATTAATCTGTATATTGCCACGTGGCTCCGTGGCTTTACTATGTCTCATTATATCTTGCTTCCTGGGGTGGCAGCTTGCAGTTTCTCTCTGACTCTGTCCTCCTTCTTTTATCTCTGCTTGGATTTCCTGCCTGCTTCTAAGCTGCCTTGCCATAGGCCAAATAGCTTCTTTATTAACAAATCGTAATAAAGTATATTCACAGTGGTCAGAAAGACATCCCACATCAAGTATGAGTTTGTTATGGAAATTGGCTCATAGGATTGTGGAAACTGAAAAGTCTGATAACGTGTTTGTAAGTGAGGAAGCAAACATTGATGCCATAGTTCAACCCAAGTCCTGAGAACTAGTGAATCTGTTTTTGGAAATATCCACATCTGAAACTCTGGAACCAGGGCTCCAATTTCCAAGGATCAAAGGCAGATGTTCCTGCCAAGGATGAGAGAGTGATTTTAGTGATCTTTCTCCACCTTTTGTTCTACAAGAGTCTTCAATGAGTTGGGTGGCTGCAGCCTGCTTTGGTCAGAGGCATTAGTGTGATTACTCACATGCTGATCTCTCCTGGAACCAACCTCACAGCCCCATAAAAATGCTTTTAATAGTGATCTATGCATCCTTTGACCTCAGCAAGTTGACACATAAATAAACCATAACACCTGAGAAAGACAATAATTTTTTAAGGAGAGTATGTATATATCATGGCTTTTGGAAATCTGCAATAACATGAGCCGAACTTCTTGTAAGAAAAAAAAAAGCAGCATACCTTAAATTAAGAGTTCTAAAAGTAATCATGTAAAAATACTCTGGTGCTCTTTCCTCATTGCTAAAGCTGGCTTGATTTGGTGGCCATGGTAATGCCAACCTGGCTGCCCTCCTTCAGATACTATCCCTGACAAGGCTGAGAAATTCTCAGCCTTGAGCATCTGGCAAGCACCAATCAGCCCACTTACTGTGCAATCAGGGGAGACTGGTGTGAAGATCACATGTATATTTTCGTTCACTATAGAGGGCTTTGGCTTACATATTCTCTCTCCCACTGGGAGATAATTTTCTTATTTATTACATGATAGGGGTAACTTTTACCCTGTCTATTTAAAGTATGAATTGTTTTACCTTTAAGTTTTAAATCACATTAAAAATTCAACCAGTACATAAATCATAAAAATCATACATATTAGTAAAGTAGCATGTTATATTTTAATGTATTAGTTTATTTTGATGTTTGAATCTCAATAAACACACATCTATCTATCTATCTATCTAGCTATCTATCTATTTATCTATCATCTATCTATCTATCTGTCTGTCTATCTATCTAATTTAACCTGTCTGTTTATCCACCTACCTACCTCTTCAATTATCTATCATTTATTCATGGTAAAAGCATTCTCACATATGTATTATTAGTATACTTAATATACTTCTTTATATGCTGCATTTGTCGAATCTATTGTAAGCAACTGGTTGTAAGTCTCCTACCTGGACTCTTAGAACTCACAAAAATAATTCACATCCTTGTAAGATGCTATGGGTAGAGCAGATGAGAAGCTATGCCTTTCTTACATATTATTTACATCACCCAAACTCATCTGCTTGCATCTAATTTGTTTTAAGCTATCATTATACCTAACCCAAGTGACAAATCATGCCTGACTGCTCTAGTCTTGACAGCATTGTTACTCCTAAACAGATACTTGATTTATCACCTTTTCTTCAGCTGATTATTTCAATAATCCTTTTGGAATAATAAAGCATAATTAATAAGCCAGTTGGTGGGAAAACTGAGAGGTTTGAGAAGGGGAGTTTGGGTCGTCATGACCTCACCAAATACCAAATCACTAGCGACTGCTATCTCCACACTAATTGTGTTGAAAGCTATAAGCCTATATTTATTATACAACACTATTTTGTTCATGTACCTATGGTTTAAAAGTTTCTGAAATAAAGATACAGACTAGAGAGCATCACTCAGAGTATACATGTTAGCTTCCTAGTGTCTTAAACATGACAAAACAATCGTACAATTCTGGAGGTTGTCTTCCAAACTTAGTCTGACCAGATATAATCATGGTGTTGGCAGAGCTGTGTTTCTTTCTGGGTGCCTCTGAAGATGCTTTCAGAAGTCATCATTTTTGGGACATGTTCATCTTCAAAGACAGCAACAATATAATTTCCCGTGACCCTTCCCTCTTTTATCTGCCTTTGAGGACTCCGCTGTCTGCTAAGGATACTGTAATTACTGGTGACACACAGTAGGACAGTCTCTCATCTCAGAATCAGCTGATAGTATCCTTTTTTTTTTTTGCAATGCCACTAAGCACATTCACAAGTTGCAGAGATGAAGATGAGGACATATTTAGAGAGGTGACATTATTAGCCTTACTGTAGTGTAGCACAATGGGAGGCAATCTGTGTTCTCATCCTTTGAGTCTGTTTTAAGTTTTGTCATTATATTTATTTTCTAGATCTAGATTTTATTTCCTTTATCTCTTAAAGCAAAAAATGTGCCTAATCCAATAATTTCATTAAAAATTTTTTTAGTAGCATATCCCCTTTATATAACATGGAAAGTTATTAAGATTTCTTACTAAAGTGTCAAGGAGGGTAAGGACTCCCAGGTTGAGTCAACAAAGTCTCCCATATCTAGTTGAGGTAGGACCAACCCCCTTCCCCAATATCAAGGCTGAGCAAGAATTTCATCTGTAGGGAATGGGCTCCAAAAAGACAGTTCTGCACTGGTTCCACTATCAAAACCCCACAAACTGTTCATGCCATTCAACTGTCATCCACATTCAAAGGGCCTAGTTCAGTCCCATGCAGGTTCCCCAGCTGTTAGTTCAGAGTCAGTGAGCTCCCAATAGCTTGGCTCAGCTGTCTCTGTGGGCTTCTTCATCATGATTATGACTCCTTTGCTCATATAATCTCCCCTCCCTCTCTTCAGCTGGAACTGGGAGCTCAACCCAGTGTTTAGCTGTGTGTCTCTGCATCTGCTTCCATCAGTTGCTGGATGAAGGTTCTATGATGATAGTTAGGGTGGTCATCAACTTGATTATGGGGAAAGGCCAGTTCAGGCACCCTCCCCACTGTTGCTTGGAATCTCAGCTGAGGTCATCTTTGTGGGTTCCTGGGAGTTTCCCTAGCACCAGTTTTCTCTCTAACCCCACAATGGATCCCTCTATCAAAATATCTATTTCATTGTTTTCTCTTTCTCTTCCCTTCCCCAACTCAACCATCTCATTCCCTTAAGTTCCCTTCCCACCTCACATGTCCCTTCCCCTTTATGGACTTAGTTTACTCAGGAGATTTTATCTATTTCCCCTTCCCAGGGGTCCCATGGATGTCTCTTTTAGGTTTCTCCTTATTACTTAGCTGCTCAGGGGTTGTGGATTGTAGCCTGGTTTTCCTTTGCTTTATGTCTAAAATCCACTTATGTGTGAGTACATACCATTTTTATCTTTCTGGGTCTGTGTTACCTCACTCAGGATGATTTTGTTTTCTAATTTCATCTATTTGCCTGCAAATTTCAGGATGTCATTTTTTGTTTTCTGCTGAGTAGCACTCCATTGTGTAACTGTACCACATTTTAAAACCCATTCTTCAGTTGAGGGGCATCTAGGTTGTTTGTTTCTAGGTTCTTGCTATTACAAATAATGTTGCAATAAACATAGTTGAGCAAATGCCCTTGCGGTAAGAATACGCATCTTTTGGGTATATGTGCAAGAATGATATTGCTGGATCATTAAGTAGGTTGATTCCAAGTTTTCTGAGAAACCATCATTCTGAGTTCCAAAGTGGCTGAACAAGTTTACTTTCCCATCAGCAATGGAAGTGTGTTCTCCTTACTCTACATCCCCTCCAACACAGGGTACCATCTGTAGTTTTAATTTTAGCCATTCTGACAGGTATAAGATGGTATCTCAGAGTTGTTTTGATTTGCATTTCCCTAATGGTTAAGGATGCTGAGCATTTTTTTGGTCTTTTGACCATTTGAGGTTCTTCTGTTGAGAATTCTTTGTTTAGATCTGCACCCCGCTTTTGAGTTGTATTATTTTGTTTTTTTGACCTCTAGTTTCTTGAGTTCTCTCTCTATAATTTTTTTTTTTTAGAGATCAGTTTTCTGTGAGATGTAGGGTTGGTGAAGATTTATTTTTCTATTCTGTAGGCTGTTGTTTTGTCTTATTGACTGTGTCCTTTGGCTTACTGAAGCTTCTCAGTTTCAGGAGGTTCCATTTATTAATTGTTGCTCTCAGTGTCTGTGCTACTGGTATTATATTTAGGAAGTGCTTTTCTGTGCCAGTGCATTCAAGGATATTCATTTCCTACTTTCTTTTCTATTATATTCAGTGCAACTGAGTTTATGTCGAGGTCTTTGATCCACTAGGACTTGAGTTTTGTGCAAAAGAACTCAATTTGTAATTCTCTGTCTAAACCTTTTGCTGTTTAATTAATGGGTTGAATATAATCTTCTCTGAAGTTATGTCTATTTTGGGTCCTCAAATGTGACCTAATTTCTAAATATAGTTTCTGCAGATGCAATTAGTTGAGAGACTGTTAGTGTGGGTTCTATTCTAATGACTGGTATTCTAGGAAGAGGAAACAAACATCGTGAGAGTGATGAGTACACAAGCAAGGCATACCACAAAGCCCAGCAGCCACAGTGTGCTGGGAGGAAGGCCCAGAGAGGCTTGTGGATTTTCACAATGAACTAAATTTCAAGGAATTTAATTTTGGATTTTTAACCTGCTTTAGTTGAGAAAATCATTCCCTTTTAGCCATCTTGTTTGTGACCCCCCCCCAATAGCAATCCAAGACAAATAGAACCAGGAAACAATACAGTGCGTACACAACCATGGCTCTTGACTCCTCCCATGCCACTGATATTAGCCAACTGGATATTAGAAATAGTTGAAAAGCAGGCACAGGAAAGGCAGGGTAGAATGGATTTGTTATTGGTATTGTTGCTCTTGGTTAAAGGTTTGCCTAGGTTGGCCCACTGAGAGAAAACAGACCTAGGAACTCAATCAGGTTGCCAGCTCACCCTCAGTGAAGCTTCCTGCTGAGTGAGTAAGTGCCACTTTCTCAAATGTGTGAGCTGGTCCAGCTTGGTCAGCAGATCTGTTGAGCTAATTTCATCGAACAAACAAATGCTTATTTTCCCCCTGACACTAGGGCTTTTGGGAATGTATTACTCAATATTGCTGTGATATGAGACCACTGATGAAGAGAATGAGGGTCAAATGAGGTAACAACCTAGGCAACTCCATGGGACCCAGCTTTATATCCCTGGATTAAATATGTCTTGAGCACCTGATGGTTTTGGCTTTTCATCCCAGGGAAGTAAATGTAATCTGAGCAATACTGCTTTTTTTTTTTTTCCTAGACTCACACTAATTAGACTAGAATCATGAATCTAGTGTTTCCAAATGACTTGATGGATTGAGCCTCAATTTGCTCACTCTTAAAATGGGGGAAATATCACAGGGCTATTTTGGAATTAAATAAAACAACCAATCTACATTCAGCACACCCTGTCTACTTCTATTCCAACCCACAGGCAGGAAAACACAGGATGCTCTGAGTACATAGATGTGGTGAAGGCTGTGTACTTTTTCTCTGTTTTTATTGTATATGTTTGGGTGTTTTATTTGCCTGTTTGTCTGTGCACCACATGCATCCCTGGTGACCAGGGAGTCCAGGAGAGATATCTGTATTCTCTGAAACTTGGAGTGATAGAGAGTTGTGAGCTACAATGTGAGTGCTGAAAATTCAACCCAGGTCCTTTGGAAGAACAGCCAGGGCTCTTAACTGGTGGGCCATCTCAACAGCTCCCTTTTTTTGTTGTTAAGTACATTATAGAAATGATTCAAATACATTTACTATCATGATAAGATATTTTGGGCATGTAAATTTGTGTGCAAATGTGTATGTATGTACTGTATCTTCATGCCTGTATTACCCAGTTTTATAGTTAGCTCTGTTTCAACAACAGTTGTCTGCCATACAGATTTTTTAATAAGTTACTTGAGGTGATGTCTGGTTAATATCCAGTTTAAAAAGCTCAATATATTTTTCCTAGCCCTTCTTTTCTCAAAGAATTATAGCCTCTTAATGTTCATGCACAGATTTGCAGAGAAAGAGGAAGAAGAGTGAGCTTCCTCTAGGGGGCCACTAGGTGGCGGTGGCACATACTGACCCCTGAGGTACTAGGTGAGCCAGTCCCCTGGGTTGTCAATGGTAGATAACCTTGTGCAGTAGCCTGCCTCCTATCAGCATCAAATCCCATTGAAAGAGCAAGAATATGGTGTTTTGGTGCAGAATGCTAATTATATAAGTGAATGGGAAGCCGGAGAACTGGCTACTCCCGGTCATCCCAGAATCACTTTGTGGCACTGGCTTGTGCAAGAAATAAAAAGGAACCATAGAGAAAAGCAAAGTTTTTCACCTTATGGAAATATAATCTTTTTGTGCAGGCATTGATCTCTCTCTCTCTCTCTCTCTCTCTCTCTCTCTCTCTCTCTCTCTCTCTCTCTCTCTCTCTCTTTCTCTGGATTTCAGACCTACTACTCCTTATCAACTTCCTGTTAGTGGAGCTGAATTGGGGTCTACATACTCTTTGTAGGAACATGGGAGCTGGAATTGGGGTCTACATACTCTTTGTAGGAACGTGGATGTGCTGGATCCTGTCAAATGCCCACCATTTCTCCCCTCTCAGCTCAAAGAGCAGGTTTTCCCCCCTGTTATAAGTGCTGCATGCAGGCAGAGATTTTTCATCACAATCTGGCTGTTTTTAGCTGCTTTTCTATGGCTGTCCTGCTGGGAGCAAGGCCTTCCCAACAAAATAACTGGCCACCACTGGAAACTGTTTAGCTTGGTGAGTTTAAATCATTGTAGACCAGTGCAGTGAATTGTTACAGGAAAGAGAGTTTCTTTCGGGATGTTTTGTGTGGGATGCCAAGAGGAGTCTGGGGCATGCTGGTGATAGCAGCAGGTAGTTGCTGCTTCTGATATTTCAAAACCATTAGCTTGCTCTTTTATACAGGAATATTCTTTAAGAAAGAGCTATAGTGTGTGTGACTCTCTTCTCTGCTTGGAGAAAATGTAGTGACATTTCCTAGGACACCAAGGTCTTTCTGAGAGTAGGATAAGGAGCGGTAGCCCCGCTGATTACTTGTTATATCTGTTTTTGTCTTGCTGCAGAATGAAACACTCCCAAGTGTGACATCCTAAGAAAACAGTTTTTGTCTAACTATCAATGTGCTTCAGCCAGGGATGTGCAAAGAGCACAGCAGGAGCAGGCTGCCTCTGTGCTACAAGTCTCAATGCTCAGAAGGAAAAGGCTCTAGCACTCTTGGTGACTTGCTGACTCAAATCCTCAGGGCCTTTGTTCTTTTCTGGCAGAGTGGTTTCTGAGCTGGGGCTATTAGCAGGACACCAGTACATGGTGCTTCCATGAAACTATTGGATATCATGATGCTCAGCGTTAATTGTTGCCTTGACAGAATCTAGGGAATCCTGGCAGATGGGTCTTTAAGGAGGTGTTTGGTGAGACTATCTTGATTGCATTAATTGATATGGAAAGATACACTTTAGTTGTAGGCAGAGTCTTGGGTTGTATATAATGGGGACAGTAGACTGAACCCTAGTATACATTCATCATTCTCTGCTTCTCATTATGAAGATGTTACCATCTGCTTCAAGTGTTTGCACTTTTGACTTTCCCACCATGATGGCTGTGCCTCAGATTCTCCTTCCTTCTTTGAGTTGCTTTTGTCTGGATATTTCATCATAGTGGCAAAGACAAGAAACAGAAATAGGAATCATACAATACTCTGGCTAGGCTCAAAGAGTGAGCATCTTGAGAGACCCAGGCAGAAAGTCTTACCTTCAACAGTACCTAACAGTCTTCTTTTATAGTCACAAGTCCATTTCAGTTCACAGGAATAGGATGCACAAATTGCCAGTGTCTCCTTGTAAGAACATGGTATGTGTCGGGGATGGATTGTTGTGGACATATTTAGAAAACTCCATCCTGTTCTATGAATCAACACTTTATCTTCACAGTGCTGCCAGTGAGCAACTGAAGGGATGGCTGAGACTCAAAACTCTAAAACCAGAAGTTACCTACATGTAGTTACTTCCTTGAAATTTATTATCCCCTAAAATGTCAGAGCTAGAAGGTAGGCTATGTATTTCTTCTGTCCATTAAGCACTGTTCTTATTTCTGAAAGGAGGGTGCAGACAGGCAGTGAGGATGTTGGGATATATAAAATTCTAAAGTTTTTTTGTTTTCTTCCTTCCTTTCTTCCTTCCTTCTTTTCTTTCTTTCTCTTTTTTTTTCTTCCTTCCTTTCTTAGCAGCTCATAGTCTATTGGGGAAGGCAAAGTTGTCAAGAAAATAAGCACAAATACAGAGTGAACATTTTGGAGTTAAGTGAAGAAGTTTTCAGAGACCTGGTGAAATGTGGACTGGGCTTTGAAAGATGCCAAGGGTTTCAGGAGATAACATGGAGCTGAGAAAGGCATCCATTCTGCAGGGAAAATGTGTAGGGAGTGAACAGGTATGCTGTGGTTTAGGGAATTCCAGTAACTGATACATGTATCAATTAGCAGATATATATCCAGTAACAGAATGGGGTCTGAAGACAGCTGGTCTGGGATGGTACCAAGGAGCTTGGCTTCTGTCCTATAACCCTTAGAAGTTCACAGAAACATTTCGAGTAGTGAACTGAGAAGATTAGGCTGTGGTTTTAGAAAGGGCCTCTGTCACAGCATGCAAATGACACCAGAAGCTAAGCTGCAGAGGCTAGAGAGAGAAGATTTCATAACTTAGAGGAGAGAGGCCAAGCCTTTAAGTCAGGACATTGGCAGTAGGAATGGGGTTGAAGGAATTATTTGATAAATGACTGAGGGGCTGCATGAATTCCTGGAATTGGTATTGCTCAGGGTATGAGCTACAGATATTGCTGTTTTGTGCCATGTTGTAGGGACTGTATTTTTGGAGACATTGTTATAAAGGTGTGGATTCAGGCATCTGAGAGAAAAACATAATCTGGATCTGGTGACTAGCAACAGTCAGGTTGTTGTTATCTCCTATTATCAGCAAGAAATGCTAGCCAGAGGAGATATACAATGATTTCAGTTAGGGGTATATGGGCTTTTCAGTGTCTCTGTAATTACCCAGCAACTGACTTCTGTCATTTATTGGATGTTTCTGGGGCACAGGAGGAAGGTCTAACTTGAGTGGTGATCAATACTGCTCACCAATGGCAATTGTAGTAAGGCAAATCTCATGGACCAAATGTTTAAGAACAGTGTTGTCTTATTTCCCTTACCCTTCTGTTATTCTTCAAAGGCTGGAAAGAGAATCCACCTTCTACTAGTCTGTAATCTATCCATCATCCATCCATCCATCCATCCATCCATCCATCACCTATCTCTTTCTCTATTACCACTATATGTCTGTCTTATTTTACCTCTTGCTGTGACAAAATACACAGATAAAAGCCAATTCAGGGAGAGAGTTTATTTCAGTGTATAGTTCAAGGGCATAGTTAGTTCATTGTGGCAGAGAGTTCCTGTGTCAGGAGTATGAGGCAGCTGGCCAAATTGCATCCACAATCTCTGACCTGGGATAGGTGAGTCAATATAACTGGAGCTGGAAAATGTACATAAAATACCACAACTTCATCATTTTGTATCTATGCCAGGTTCCACAAGTCCCACACCTGTCCTCCAAACCTGTGACTATGCTTTAGATCTCTTCTCCCTAAGTTCATGTGTTAAAACTGTAATGCCCAGATCTTCCTCTCATACTTCACAGCCCTTCCATTTTCTGCCACAGCATGGCTCAGACATCAGCACATGCCTTTAGAACCATAACCTAGATGGAATTCTGATGATTATAAGTAGCTAATCTCAGCTGTTCTGTTATAGTAGAAGAATGCAAACCAAGAAACCTGTTAAAAGAATCCCAGTTTAACTACTCCAGCACATCATTGGTACTTGCAATAAAACAACATTTCAGTTTACCAAAGCCATTCAAAGGTAATGTCTCTGAAAGCTTTGTATCAAAGTACTTGGAAGATTATTTTATCTAACATTCATACTTTCCTACACGGGTGACATTTATTGTCAGGATCGCCCCGTGATAATGACACAGGGACTAGAAGCCAGTTCATAACAGCACTTGGTCTATACTCAATCCAGTTTCCTTGGTATCTTCTCCAAATGCTTGGGGGAAAGATGAAATAAAAGCAAGCCAATCCCTCTTCTTGGAGGTGATATAGAAGTTCATACAGAGCCGATTTCTACCAAATCTTGTGAGTCAGAATAAAACCAATAATTTTAAGACAAGATTAAAATAATTAGACAAAAGGAAGCCTCAATAGAAAGATTTTCAACACATCAACAGAAAAAGTAAAACTTGGGTTTACTGGAGGAGACATGGCAAAAGTTACTAAAGTTAATGGTTGGCTTCCCAAACTGTTATTTTAGAGACACACATAGATAACTAGGGAAGCAGTTCAATTGGATAAGTATTTGCCTGGCATTCGTGAAAGCCTAGGTTTTATCCTTAGCACTATATAACAATAATACAGCAGAAACAAGAACATTAATACTATAAAATTCAAGTCATTTTTGAGTACATAGCAAGTTTAGAGCCTGATCTGAAAACATTTCTTAAAAAAATAAAAAAAAAAAGGCACATAGTAGATGGCACCACTGCCTCAATTTGGCTCCAAATGAGAATAGTCTTTAACCCTCAATTTTGGGAAACATGTGAATGAAATTAAACAGATCTCTTCACTAGAGAACCGGAATAAGCCAACAGGCATTGCAGTACTGAAGTGGAACAGCATTTTCCAAACTTAATTGCGACCAATTCTCCCTGTAGAGAAAATGGAATCACTGTGAGGTGCCCATCACTTTGTGAATGGATAAAGAAAATTTGGTCTTATACATACTGTAATTTGCCCATCTGTTAAAAAAAAAGAAAGAAAAGAAAAGAAGAAAAGAAAAAAAATCAAGTTCTCTAGTAAACAGATGAAACTGGAGAACTTCCATCAAGTGTGATAACTCAGGTCCAGAAAGACAGGCATCTCATGTACCATGTCATATGTAGAGCTAAGCTTGGATCTTTAGATTTGGGAGCTTAACATGTGGTACCCGTGGAAACCAGCAGACTGAATGACAATAGGAATGCTTTGTTGGAGAGAGGAAAGTAGACTGTACTGTACTAAACTGCTATACTGTACTATACTATTCTAAACTATACTGTACTGAACTGTATTATACTGTATTGTACTATGCAGCCCTGTACTGTACTTGTACTATACTATACTGCCCTGTACTATACTGCAATATATTATGCTATACTATACCTTACTGTACTGTACTATATTATACTGTACTGTACTATACTGCCCTATACTGTACCATACTATACTGTCTTGAACTATACTTTACTGTACTGTTCTATACTATACTATATTATACTATACCATACCATATAGTACTATACTATACCTTACTGTACTGTACCATACTATACTATACTATGCTGAACTATACTTTACTATGGAAATGGAAAAGGGAATAGAGGGAGTAGAAATGCTAAGTGGTGTGGTAGGGGATGAGCAACAGAGGTGAAACTTCATTTATCAAATTGAAGGGAGAATAAAAAACCCAAATGGAAACCTAACACTTTGTAAGTTATTATTTAACTGTAACGGAGGAAATCTCATGGCCAGTGGATACTATCTTTGAAAGCCAAGTGTTCATAAACAAAGGTTGCAGTGCTAGGTGTCGGATACCTGCTTGAGTTGTTGGTCAGTGAAGCCCCAGAGGTTGCAGAAAATATAGGCCCTTGTCATTCTTCTCAGTTTCCTGTGAGACCTAAATAATGAGGCCTGTTGCTGAGAAGAGTACATACCTTGGCTGTGTGATATAAGGAAATGAAACCCAAACGGAGCCAGAAATGTCTCCTCTGCTTTTATGTTCCCAGAAGGTGTTGTGTAGTCTGTTGGGAGAGAAAAGAGGTTTTTAAGTAGCTGTGAACTTTATAAATTTCAACATTAACCAACAAGGCAATAAGTGACCACTGGAATAATAGTAGCAAGAATGTTATGAGGTAATCAATCACTCTGTTAGAACTTGAACTTGTGCTGGCCATGAGTCTTTTCCAAGCTTGGTGACAGAGGCACCTGCCCAAACCAGGTCTTTCTTGTCCATTCTGCTCCCTGGTGGATCCCTGCTCTCTGAGAACTCATCTCCCCTCTTGGGAAGAGCCTAGTTAGGGCCATGGGAGGTGGAAGAATCTGAGATCACTTCCACAGGAGAGAATTCATTCTGGGTACTATAATTTTAGTCAAAAACTCATGGTGGAGGAGAGGAGGTCTTCGGCCCTAGGTAGGAACTTAACTATTATCTATCTAAATGGACATGGCTGTAAGGTATCTTCTAAGTATTTATGTCTAAACCAACAGGCAAATAGTACCATAGACCTTAATCAGAGAAGGGTTCTTTTTTAGAGTGAATGGCAATCAGTGCAGAGACGCATGGCTGCTGAGGTGCGGAGAGGAGATAGTTGATTGCTCAGCCCTGAATGGGACATTTATATGACCCCCTCTGAAGCTCATGAAAATCACAGAAAAAGACCCAGAAAATGAAGATCTGTGAAATTCCATCTTTAGGACACCATGTAGTCATTGTAATCATGATCTCATAGCAGTTGAGGTTGCTTCCACTGAGCTGACAAAAGACTAGTCCTGTTGTTTGTCAGTATGGATTAAGGAGAAGGTCGTAGGGTCAACTTCTCCCTTGTCACCTATTGGTTAGTGGTAGATTTTGAGGGGGAAGTAATTGTCTTCAGTGGTGTACCTACAGAGAAGCCCAGCAGGTGACAAAGGACAGTTCCAAAGCCATGCTCACACAGATGGCTCTAGTTAAACCTGGTCATAATAAATGTGAGACAAAGAGACATAAATGTGAGAAAGGACTTGTTGAGGAGAGTAAAGATCGATGAAGTGGGAGAGAAACATAAAGGGATGGGAGTGAGAAGAAACAGATGCATTATATAAATGTATAAAGTAGTCAAACACAAGTTTAATAAAATTATCTTTAAAATGCACCACTCATTTGGCAAATTTTTGGAAATAGCCATCCAGATGTTTAAGCTGACTTGAATCTAACTTTAAACAATAAATAGATTTGTATGTTAGCTTGCTCTTCCTTAGCTCTCACAATCCCTTCCCCCAAAATAATGTGCCAAGAAAACCAACCCCATTTATTTTATATTGATTAGGCTATTTACTCGTTAAGCACACAATACAAGCTATTTTCTGAACATGTCATTATAGTGGTTTTAATTATTCCATTTTGCTAATGAGGAAACCTCCCTAAAGGCAGCTTTTTTCATGTAACAGAGATTTCACAGATACAACTGGCAGAAATAGGATCCAAATATGTGTACTCTGTGTCTAAGGTCATATCCTTCCATACCACATGAATAAATGCTTTTCACATTGGCTGCCACACTCAGCCACCCTAATCAAACCAAAGTGGAAACAGTGTTTCATATGATGGTAGGGAGATCCCAGTCAGAGAATGCCTGTCAGAGAGGGCAGGCTGAATGGCAAGGGTACCCATGGTTGGTCTAAAGGCTTCAGACATCCCAAAAAACTACTTCTACTAAAGGTGTGTAAAAGAATGCAGAAATATTATTAAAGTGTGAACACCAACAACAGAAAGAGCAGCAACTTCTAAGAGGCATGTTTCTGCAACTGCAGGAACCCTTAGCATGTTAATTAGTAGCTCTCATTCTGGCCTTTTGTTTTTCACACTGCTTTCTGTAGGGAGGAAACATCATCCTGAATGATATGATTTTTCTTTAGCCCAGGAGGGCAGGGTATGTGCTTCATGACATGGTACTTCTTCTGATTAGTGAGCTCTCACCTCAGGATTATTTATTTATTTATTTATTTATTTATTCTTGTATATCCTTATTCAAGGTCCCTTCCCCCTCCCACCATATCAGGTCATTCTCTCTTCTCCACATCTCCCCATTCCCCCAATGGGCAGGCAGTCCCAAGGTCCCATGGTCCCAATATTGCTTAGTTGATTCAGCCTCCACTCCTGGCAAATCCTGTTTTCTCCCCCCAACATCAAGACTGAGTCATCACCTCAGCATTTAGAGGTGTGTATGCCCAGAGACTCTGTAGACCATCTCAAAAATTACAATAGTTGCATGGATGCAAGACTTCTCAGTATTCTTTGGGCTATAATGAAGAAAACTGGTAAAAATGAGCAAAATTTTCTTGACAGATAAAAATACTTTAAAGTTACCAGAAATAATATTCTAGACAGAAATACTTGTTACACATCTATGAGAAAGTTAGTCCATTTTTATTATAGAATTTATATATAGAACAGACACATAAGATTCTAGAAATGCAGCTGAGTACCAAAAACATTCAGAAAAAAGATGTATCTGCATTGAACATGTATATTTTCCTTATCATTCCTAAAACATTACAATATAATAGCCATTTAAATAGCATTTATGTTATATTGGGCATTAATGGGTAATCTAGAGATGATTTAAATACATGGGATTTACTTAAATCCATTTTAAATATCACTCCATTTCACAAAAGGGATTTGAACATCCGAAGCTTTGGCAGTTGCAAGGTCTTGGAATCAATTGTTTATCATTAGCTTCAGTCATCTGCACTTAGAACCTCAAATGAAGAATTGCCCAGACCAGGTTGTCTCTGGCTGTGTTTGTGAGACATTTTCTTAACTGTCAGTTGGTGTCAGAGGGCCCAGACCATTGTGGTCAGTACTATTCCTGGGATGAAGGGTCTTCATTGTGAATGAAAGCAAGCAAGAAGGAACAGACCAATAAGTAGTTTCTCCACCAGTATCTCCTTCAACCTTTTGCCTTGAGTTCCTGCCTTGACATTTCTTAAAGTTAGACTCTAAACCCTAAGAAGAAATAAACCTTCCTCCTCAAACTGCTTTTGTTCATGGCGTTTATCACAACAACAGAAAGAATATTAGGACACAATTTCTCGTGTGTATCAAGGGAGAAGAACACAGATAATATATATGATTTAATCTGAACCCCATATTTAGCACCAACTTTTCTCTAGAGGAGTATTCTCCAATAGACCTTCAGCTAATGCTCTTGGCATTTGTTGCCTGAGACAGTCATCTCAATTGACGTGCACTTACTAAGTACTTGAAATGTGGCTGGTTTAACTGAAGCACTGAATTTTTAATTTTACTTCATTTGTTAATTCATATTCAGATAGCTGTGTAGAGTGAAAAGCTATCTCATTGGCTTGCACAGCTCTAAAAAAAATGAAAGAATAGGCACTGTTAATATTTCTGTGCAATTGCATTTTCTAAAATGTCTGAATTTTAAAAAATAATTTAAACTTAAGTAATTCTAGTCTAGTAAAGTAAATTTTCTGATGAAGACAAGAAGAGAAAAATTTACAAAATCAGAGGCATAGAGTTAGTAATCTGTAATGACATAAGACTGGGGAATATTTAAGGATGTTCACAAACACAACTAAGCAGAAACCCAGCTTTCATTCTCATCTGAATTCTGAACAAAATAAGAAATCAGAGAAAAGATTAAATGGAAGAAAAACATACTTTTCACTATGGGTAAGGCTGATATTTGGATGAAAGTTGTTTGTATTTTTGAGTTTGTGGACCTATTATTAAGGCACATCTGTGTAGGGAGAGTTACAGTGCAGTAGCACTAGCCTTGGTCCTGAATGTACAACCCCTCAGAGAGTGGCCTTTATGGTTGTGTTGACTGCTTAGCTGATGACAGGGGAGAAAGAATATTCCCTCATGTGGGCCAACCAGCAAATGAAGAGAGCAAGGGCAGTGCAACAGATGGGAATAAAGGTCTTAGGATTTCTTCCTTAGTGTATCAGAGGTGGGCAAAAGGGTTGGGATAGATTTTGCTGCTAAATTCCCACTACAGCAAACAAACTTGTCTTCGTTTGGTTTCTATAGATGTAATAAACACATGACCAAAAGCAACTTGGGAAGAATGGGTTTATTTCAGCTTACACTTTATAATCCATCACTGAGAAAAATAGGGCAGGAACTCAAGGTAGAAACTAGAGACAGAGCCTCATGGAAGAATGCTGTTTATTGCTTTACTCTCCTATGGCATGCTCAGCCTATTTTTTTTATATATATATAACCCAGGACCACATGCTCAGGTGGTGCCTATAGTAGGCTTGACCTTTCTAATCAATCATTAATCAAGACAGTATCTCCACAGAACTGACTACAGGGCAATCTCATGAAGGCATTTCCTTAATAAAGTTCCTATCACCCCAGATGACTCTCACTTGTATCAAGTTTACAAAAGTATAACCAGCACTCAACATTGAATGTCAGAAGAATATCCTCATCTTCTGCCTAGACCTTCATTCTACATCAAAATTTTGGGTGGTGGCTGCATCTGGCTTTCAGATGCATTTCACAGAGTAAATGAGGCTGTTGATCTGTCCACAACCTCATTCTTGCTAAGATGAAATAACTGAAAAATGCAATTTTAGTTATTACTTATGATTTAAGTATTTACATCTCTCTTATTTAAGATATTACTTATGATTCCTTTCAGTAGTTCTATAGACATTAAATTATAAAGTTTAGGATCCTTGAAATAAACATTGTTGTCCTCAAAATGTGATCTAGTGATGTATAAAATGCTGCGAAAGGAGCAGACAATAGATCCAAATGTCATAGCATAAGCTGTAAAATTTATGCAAGAAAATAGAATGGAAAATTTTGTGAAATTGAGTTAGGCAAAGATTTCATAAATGGGATTAAAAAGCTTAGCCCCAAACAATAACAACAGAATGAAAATTGGATTTCACTAAAATTAAAATTGTTCTCTTTTCTAAAATTCCATAAGAAAATATATAAAATGCAAGACCAAGATGGGAGACAATTTTCCAGGAGGCATAAGTGTTACTATTTTCAGTTACTTTGTCAAAACACTATGACAAGGACAACTTATAAAGCAAATGATTTATTGAGGCTTATAGTTTCATAAGGTTAGAGTTCAGAACCATCATATAGGGAGCAAGGCAGTAAGCGGTAAGGTGTTGGAGCAGTAGCCAAGAGTTTACACATCCTTACCTAAAAGTAAGATAAAATGTGCTTCTAATTCTATCAATAAAATCCAGGAGTCAATATTGGGGTAATAAGTTGAAAGATCAGAGAAGCAAAAGACAATCACTATTTACCTCTTCAGATCCTCAGACCAGCAGGGGGGGCCTAGATCCTGTCTCCACCCACCTTATATTTCTATCTCTGCCTCCTGATTGTGCTGGAATTAAAGGTGTGGACCACCACCACTACCACCTCCTGGCTTCTATGGTTAACTAGTGGCTAGCTCTGCCCTATGATCTCCAGGTAAGCTTATTTGTCAGCAGACAAACCAAATATCATACAATAGTAAGAACAGAGAGAGAGAGAGAGAGAGAGAGAGAGAGAGAGAGAGAGAGAGATATCTGGGAATGGAATTGTACTGATTAATTTGTACAACTTGACACAAATTAGAGTCATGAGAGAGGAAGGGGCCTCAGCTGAGGAAATCCCTCCATAAGATCCAGTGGTAAGGCATCTTCTCAACTAGTGATAAATGGAGGAGGACCCAGCCCATGGTGGGCAGAGTCATCCCTGGGCTAGAAGTCCTGGTATCTCTAAAAAAGCAGGCTGAAGAAGCCTTGAGAAGCAAGCTAGTAAGCAGCACCTTTTAATGGCTCTGCATTGCGTCCTGCTTTCAGGATTCTGCCATGTTTTGAAACCCCAAATTCTACCCCAGTGACATAATATTTCTCCAACAGGGTTATAGCTCCTAAATTCTTCCCAAATATTTCCACCAACTGAAGAGGACATATTCAAACATATGAACCTGTGAGGGCCATTCTCATTAAAACACAAATTTGATAAAAAACTTATATTCAGGACAAACAATCTATATGTTTATCCACTTTGATACCTTTTTATTTTGCTAGAGCTAGGGGTGGGGTAGAGTGTGACGCAAGAGGAATTGGAAAAGAGAGAAGGTGTATACAGTGCCCATGTATTCAATTCTTAAAAAAAAATTTAAAAAATCCTTACAAATTTTTGCTTTATGTATCCTTTTTGAAATAAAGTTTTATACTATATAGACTAGGCTGACCTTGAATTTACAGAAATTCACCAATCTCTCTGTCTCTCAAGTGCTTGGATTAAACGTATGTACCACCACACTGATTGCACAAATCTTTATAACTCTCTAATTGTAAAATAGTGGACAAAAGATTTTAATTCTTCTCCACATAAGCACATTTGAACAAATAAGCATGGCACCATTGCTTAGTAAGAAAATGTAATTTTCTTCCTTCCCTTCCTCCTCTTTCTCTGCACCTTTCCTTTTCTTTATTGTGGCTTTAGGGATGTGATCATGGTTTTGTACATGTGATCATGCATTCTACCACTGAGCCCCATGTGAATTTTAAAGTAGATGATTGTACTATATAGCTCATACTGGCTTTGAATTCAGGATCTTCCTTCACAGCCTCATAAATGCTGAGATTATACGAATAGGTCCCCAAACCCCAACTAGAAATGTGATTTATAGCTATGATGGAGCACCATGGCACACCTATTAGGAATGGCTAGAACTAAAGAGTGGCCAATGTAAGTGTTTAAGGTTATGTAGACATTGAAATACTTATTGGGTTGTAAGAATATTTAACCTGCTTTATGAAACAATTGGACAATTTTTAAAAGTTTGTCATACCTGATCTAGCCACTTCTAAATTCCCAAGATGCTGGTGTTCCCTCTTCAGGCTTCCAGGATTGGCCATCCCAACTGAACACTTACACAGCTCTAATCTATTCATGACATAGTAACCAGGTCAATATTTAAATATCCCAAGTCACATAATCATGCTTAAAGACTTTCCATAGGTTACTCACTGGCATATAAGAAAATCCAAAGTCTTCACCTTGGCTTGTAAGGACATCTGGGATATGGAACACTATTTCTCCAGGATCTTCTTTCATTGCACTGCAGTGAGGAGCAACACACACACACACACACACACACACACACACACACACACACACACACACACACAGATAGAGATAGATGATAGATAGATAGATAGATAGATAGATAGAGGTGAAAAGTTATTTTTCCACAAATTTCAAGCAATTGCTCATGATCTCTCAGGTAATTTACCCCCAGTATGTCTCACTGCCTGGTATTATTTTGTAAGTTTATATGTTCAATGCTTTCTCTCTTCCTCTTTGCTATACTGTAAGTGCCACAGGAGCTGAGTTCTTGTCTAGTTTCTATTCCATTATATCCCTAGTACATAAAACACTGCTGACATGCCTTCTGCTTGCTTTTCCAGGGTGAAATGTCCATGTTGGTAGGATAACACCCACTTCTTTTCTACTTCATACTTACTTTTTACTATGAGAAGTAAAATGATTTCTCTGTTAAGAGTTCTGCTAAATAATCTGATTATGTTTATCATAGACATTCTTCTTTCAGAGCTAGGTGCTGTGTGGTTAAGTGTCTGACTTTAAGTAGAACCTGGGGCTGACCACAGGGGACAAAGAACAAGTCATTGTAGTTTTATTTCAGAGACACATCAAGCTTTGGATAGAAATTTAAAGTCACACTTTCTCAATGGCTTTACTACTAATAAAAAGATGTTTGGATTTCTATCCGGTTATTGCACTTAAAGTTCCTTTGATTACAACTTTGGAAACAGAAAACGGGCACTTCTCAAAAAAATGCTAGATGTAGGATTTCATAAATATGTATTGATTGTATAAATGATTAAGACTGTGTGTGTAGTGGGATTATGCTGGTAATGTAAATATTTGTCCTGTTTATGGGTTTAATAAAAGCTGATTGGCCTAAGGCAAACAGGAAGTATGGGTGGGGCTACCAGGTTAAGAAAACTCAGGATCATCTCAGAGGAGACACAGATGCTAGAGAGCCACCATAGATGCAGCAGACTGCAGGGGAAAGAAGCTGAAATGCTGCTATGAGAAAAGGTATTGAGCCACACGGCTAAACAAGATGGGCTCAGTTCAGATGAAGGAGCTAGCAAATTATATGCCTGGGCCCTAGACCAGTCAGCATAAAATTAATGTAAGCATTTGTATGATTCTGTGAATCTGTAGGACTGAGAAACTGAGTCTGTAGGGCCAAACCTTGAGGCTAAGCCTGGAAAGTTCAGGCCAGAACCTTTTAGAACAAATGACTTCCCAGTGTTAGTCATATTTATCCACATATAGCTTAAGAAAAAATTAAAAAGATTCTAGATCACGGAATTAGAGCCAAAATCTGCTTCTGAGTTGTATGTCTCTCACATGAGCTGTGGTTCATAGACACCCTGGTGAGGCATGGGGGTAGTTTAAACCAAGGCTGGTTCCCCAAGTCTCATAAAAGACTTGGAATAAGAAACAAGCTGTTTATGGTAGATTTAAGGTTTCTATTCTCACGGGCCAAAGGGAACAGAGTCAAAGATTGATTTTTAGTAGTGGCAGCATTTTCTTGGATCAGCTCTGTTTGCTTGAGGTGAGCAGAGGTGTGGCTTTTTAAAGTGAGACTTCGCTCATTCAGCCTTAGAGGCAAAACACTTGTGAGTTTTTTAAGAGGCTTTGCTGCCAAATACCTAAATGGAGTTAATGAGCAGCAGACAGCAGGCAGTGCTTTACTTGATAATTATATGGACCCTAAAATTCCACAGAGTGGTAATTGTGTATGATAATTAGCAAAAAAGCTAAACTGTATGATGCTAGACTAGGAGCTGGGTGGAGCCAGGCAGCCACCCCAGTGAGGCCTTTAATCCTTAGCACCACACCTTGGCAGATTAAGGGTGTGGTCAGAAGCAGAAATAAAGAAAACTGGGTGAAGAAATAAAGGTGTGGATAGAAACAGAAATAAAGGGAGCTGAGTGGAGTCAGCATCCCTAGTGAAGCCTTTAATTCTTAAACCAAACTTTGGCAGATTAATGGTGTGTAGAAACAGAAAGAAATAGAGCTGGGTGGGTCAGCCACCCTAGCCGAGCAAAAGGTAGTTAGAAACAGAAAAAATAAGAGATATACAGTAGAGACAGAATTAAAAAAAAAAAAAAAAAAAAAACAACCCTGTAAATGGTTTAGGGTATGTTTAAAACATACATAGGCTTGAGAGAGAAAATAAAAAAGAATATAGAAAATCCTTAATAAAGAAAGAGTAAAAGGAAATAGAATAAAAAAATAATAAGCCACATAAAGATGGAAAATACAAAGATTGTCTGGATACTGTATGTTATTGTCTTTACGTTTTTTGATTATAAATGAAGAAGTTAAAGCTACTAAAAGACATTTGATTACAAATGTTTATGGATTAATTCAACATATATATTTTGTAAATGAGTTGACATTAAAATTGAAATCCAAAAATATGCTACCTTGGAGAAGATGTTTTACTTTTATTTCTATAGAAAATTAGAAGCTGCAGATTTATTCTCAATTAAAGAAAGTAAAGTTTGATAGAGGAAGACACCCTTAAAAGTCTCCAATGGAAATGGATGGCCCAGATAATTCAGAATTTTAGAGCACTTCTGTTGAAGTTTCCTCTGAGTTCTGCATCCAAAACAACTTTAAGGAGATTGGCTCAAATGACAGTAGTCTGCTTTACAGACTACTCCACTAAAGACTTGTCCATAATCTTAAAATTTTCTTTGGATCCCTATGGGATTGCCAATGCCCCCATTCAGCAGGAAGTAGCCTAGAGAACTACGCCCACATTCCTAAAAAATGAATTATGGATGTTTGTGTTTGTTTACATGTTGGGTATAAGTCATCATAGATAATGAAAACAAAAAAGGATAATAGATTTGGGGTTCTTCTTGTTTTATAAAAGAAAAAGAGGAAACGTAGTGGGATTATGCTGGTAATATAAATATTTGTCCCGCCTATGGGTTTAATAAAAGCTGATTGGCCAAAGGCAAACAGAAAGTATGGGTGGGGCTACCAAGCTAAGAAAACTCAGGAACATTTCAGAGAAGGCACAGACACCAGACACAGATGCCAGAGCCACCGGAGCTGCCAGGAGATGCAAAGAAAATGCTGCTCTGAGAAAAGGTACCAAGCCACACAGCTGAACAAGATGGGTTGAGTTCAGATGAAGGAGATAGCAAATTATGTGCCTGGGCCCTAGGTCAATCAGTGTAAAAATAATATAAGCCTTTGTGTGATTATTTGAGGCAAAGGGGCCAAGAGTGAGTCTAACCTTTGTTCCAGGCACAAAAAGTCTGGGCCAGAACGAGTTACAATATGTGTGAATGAATTTGCCCATTCTGCTTATTATTTTGAAAACCATATCTTAATTTCCTGGTTACCCACAATATCAGTCACAACCAAGAATTCAATTCTCCCCAATATCTTTGGGAAAAGATGATAGTATTTGAATCCTAGTGTCACATTCAGTTAACATTGGCTTTAACACTTTCTCTTATTTAGTTTCATGGGCTCAGTAACACACATCATGTCCTTTCAGGACCCTTTCATCTTTCATCATGAGAGCAAATTTGGCTTGTAAGTTCTACTGAAGTAGATGTCTTCGCTATAAATTACCATGGGAACATTTGATTATCACTGCGTAAATATCCTGCTGCATAGTATCACACTCAAAATATTATTGGTTGAAAGAGCCTAACTTGAATATATTTTCTTTGTACTTTTGAGCAGAATTCTTATAGTACTGTAAAGTGAGAATGATGTTAAGAGAAACTGATATGGGATTCTTCTAGATGGGGCTTATGTAATTTGGCTTTTTAAATGATTGTTAACATTACTCTCGAAGTCACACAAAGATCATAAAATTTTTCTTATAGGACTCATGGGATTTTAATGTCGTCACTGTTAATGTCAATGTTCTAGCTCCTACTCTGTTGCTGTGATAAACACTCTGATAAAAGGAAGCTTGGAGAAGGAAAGGGTTTATTTGGCTTTTAGGTGGCAATCTGGTGTTGAGGGAGGTCAGGAACCCTGGCTCTTTTGCAGGTTCATGCTTAGATAGCTTTTGTATATTTCCCAGAACCATCAGTTCAGGAAATGGGGCCACATACACTAGTTTGGGCCCTCCTATATCAGTTAACAATCAAGACAATCACCCACAAGTCAATTTGACAAACTGCTCAATTGTGGCTCTCCTCTCAGATAACTCTAGGCTATGTCAAGTGTATAAAATTAATTAGGACAACCACTTACTTTTATTTGTCGAGAATATGCTGAGTAAAGACTCTCATGAAAAGCTATATGAATTAACTAGTCTTTGTATAGTCTTTGTATTTCCCTCTAAAAGGGAAATGAAAGCTGTATCTCTTAGGTTGTTTGCACTCTGGATAAACAGGAGTTTAGTAGATTTAAATTCTATTATTTACTTTGCATTGTATTTCTTTTACCACTCAATGAATTTCATCTTATACAAGTGGCTGAAGTCCTTAGTCCATGCTTGACTTGCTTCTTTGCTAAATGTCTCTCTATGACTATCTGGATAAAACGCGCGTGTGCGCGCGCGTGTGCGCGCACACACACACACACACACACACACACACACACACTTACCTCTGTGCTTTATTATAGAGTGGAGTGCTTAGTGACAGAAGGTGAATTTCTATCTGGCCACTAAAACTCAAGGTTAGGCAGTTTTCTCCTATTGATAAACAAAACTTGGGTTAGTTTAAGCTCTTGTAAATTATCCTGAACTTTTTTGATTTTGTTTAGGAATGAGACTGATCAGAGGGTACACATGTTAGTCTTTGGCTCAAACCTACTTTTGGTATGGCTACTGTCAGTGTCAGTGCTGCATAAAGATGCCTGGAAACTACATAAATGTGCACAATCACATTCTATTAAAATATTTATAGAAACATGCAGCAGGTCCTGTTTGGTCTTTGGTATATACAATATTGATTCGTGGCTTAGGGTATCAGAGGCAAGAGTGAACATACTGATCAGGATGTAAGACAGAGTCAAGAGAAATGGCTCAGAGGTTAAGAGCACTGGATGTTCTTCCTGAATTCAATTCTCAGCAACCACATGGTGGCTCACAACCATCTGTAATGAGATCTAGTGCCCTCTTTTGGCCAGCTGGCAGAACACTGTATACATAATAAATAAATAATCTTAAAAAAAAAAAAGACAAAGTCAAATGAATTGACACTCAGGGCCGAGTCTACCAGTTGGGTTTAATTCAATGGATGCTTATGGTCCACAGGGAAACACTGTGGTCTGTGGTGCCTGTCTTCTTTCTTTCCTCTCCAGCAGCAATTCAGATCTTAGAATCTTCAAGACAGTATTGCAAGCAGCTGCCATCTGTCTGTTCTGTGTGAGGGAGGTGAACTTGTCACTCCTGAGACAGTGTCAGTTTCTACAGAGCAATGGCTACCTTGAGGCTACACAGGCTTGGGTTTAATTCCTCAAGGACTCAGAATCCAGTGCTACATTTTCAGGTTAAATCCTCTAAAATCCTCAAATAGGACTATAGGGTCTTGCCCAGTATTTGCCTGTAGATGGTAATGAGAATCAATGGCACTATGGGGAAATCATTCTACACCCCATCAAACACAGAAATCCTTCTTTACATACTTTCAACACCTGGTTAGTAAGTCAAAGCAACACCAAAGTATCAAATCTCATTTATCAAATCTCATTTCTTAAAGAGCAACAATGAGAAGGATTAAAATCCCCACAAACCTTCCAGGTTTACATGAAAACATTCAGCAACTGGGACACAAGGAAAGTATCCACCCATAAATATGAATGTATTTTGAGAAATTAGGCCAAACATTTCACTTCTACAAAACTGATGTGTGAATTGTGTTGCCAAAGGTGTCCTTTGTTCTCAAGTCTTACAGATGCCAGGCAACAAATTCTGAAATAGGTCCTAAGGATGAGAATTCAAACACCAGATAGTATAAAACATTTTTTTTTAAGGTGGAGACAGCAGTGTGTGGAGCCTTCAAGGGAAGCTCTTCGAGAGATCTCCAGGGATTGGAATGCCTTTTAGTATCATGTAATAGAAGCCAGTTTGCTTTCACCTGGAGGAAAACAGGGACTTATTTTGGTTGTGAGCCTAGCCTTTAACGGCTGAGCCATATCTTCAGCTCTAAGGAATTATTTTGAAGCAAAGTTGGATCTCATAACTCACGGGCACTTATTATATTCAAACCCCAGGCAGTGACTTGAGGTTGATACTTAAAAACCAATGAGACCTCTGGGTATCATTGCATTTTCTCCATATGATTGTTTCATCTTTCTTGCTGTTTTCATTAGCCTTGTCTTCTGCCTACATTCTTATGATGGGGGAAAAGCCAAGTGTTATCATCCAAACTCATTAACTGTTAAAAGTCTAAATGCCAGAGATGGAATTGGAGGTATCAAATGCTTACTCTGTCTCAGTCAAATGTGGTCAGCATGGCATAGATGCCAAAAATGCTTTCAGTATTAAAAAGAAAATATGTTTCACTGAACAAGTTGGAAATTGACTTTCAGATGAAACAGGCATTCACTTCCTGCTTGATGTTTGGTGACTGGAGTCTTTGGGTGTAGCCTTTGCTGGATGAGGGGAAGAGTGCATCTTAGCCAGGTTGACAACAAAAATTTTATCTTAGCTGCCTTTTCTTTTACCCCACATCCCAGGTTTGTTCCCATAACTTGTTTTCTTTCCACTGTAGACTGTTGATGTGATATGGGGCAGTGGTGGCTAATGGCTGTTCTGTCTTATATTAGTAAATGTACAGCAGGCCTATGTATGCTTGCTGTTCTTCTGCAATAAGAATAATATTCAATTTTATTCTAGCTCCTACTCAGTGCAGAGTCATCCATCAGGCTCCACCTGGATCTTGTAGTTTCTTGTTCATTGTTAAGTACATCAGAAATCTTTGTAATGAAAACAATTATTTGTTCTTTTATTATCACTGTGTCTATTATCAGCATGCTGCTAGGCATTCAGTTTCTGCCACAAAAATACAAAATGCCAATACAGATTCTCTAATAGAAGGTTATGATGATGGAATCATAAACACTGGTATGGCTGAGAATAAGCTTGGAGTATACCCTTATGTTCAAGCAGAAAGGAACTTAGCTACCAACTATGGTAAGCTAAGTAATGAATCGCTACCCTTCCTAGAACATATGGTCATGTCCTAGTTCTGTAGTGTATGAAAATGTTACTTTATATGAAAAAAGAGTCTTCAGGTGAGCTTGAATTAGAGGTTCTCAGTTATAGAGATTACCCTGGATTCTCCCAACAGGCCTGATGAAACCATAGTATTTATAGGAGGAAAAGGTAAGAGTCAGAGAAGGCTCTGTGGTGACAGAAACAGAGAACGTGCTGTAACAATAGTAGAATGTGGGGCTACAGGCCAAAGAATATATAGGTGGCCACTAGATATTGAGAAGGCCCTGATCCCAAAGCAGATTCTCCTGAGAATTGTTAGAAGGTGCCATTTCTGATTACCCTCTTGACCTTAGCCAAGTGGAAGGAATATGGCTGGAGCCCACAGATGGGAAGGGGTGGGTCAAATCCATTTAGCATAACTGTTTTGTTTGAAGAGGATGCTATTTTAATAAAGGAAAACAAAAAAGAGTCAATGTTTAAAAATGGGTATATTTTGCATAAAATGTGGATTTCTGATGGAAATCTACATTTCTGGTTGATAGCCATGAACTGCACCTGAGTGGCTACTCTTTTGTGAGTTAACTTTGAGCTTCCTCAGTGCAGCTTCCTCCATTTACTGTGGGCTCCCTAAGTCTGAGTCACGGAGGTTGCACATTTGTAGATAGGCAGGGAAAGCTACACATTTTAAGGAAGAAAAAAGTTATAATATGTGCAGGATACTAATGTAGACATTTAACAAAGAGAAAATCAAAATGTAGGTATATTAGGGATATGACTATTTTTGCAACTTTTCCACAAATCTTAAACTGTTCTAAAATTAAAATGAATTTTTCATTAAAAAAAGAACTTGAGTTGAATATGTTTCTTTGTGAAAGGGTTTGTTACTGTGTATTAAATATGTGAAAATCATGCTTGTTTGTTTGTTTGTTTGTTTGTTTGTTGTAAGAAGCCTCCAGGTTCTGTTTCATTTACTGTATTAGTCTCTGGACCACTCTCAGGATTGATCCACAAGCTCTAGGCTTCTTTGGGGTTCAAAGGCCCAGAAAAGAAAAGATGCGTCAAGGACCTGAGCACTGCTCTGGAAGTAGAGTCAAATGAAACTCCAGAATATTTTTTTTTTTTTTTTTTTTTTTGTGCATGGCACTCAGCTACTGGAAAAGATAGTGTCCACATCCTGCATTGGAACCACCCCATTTGCCTAGATCTCTCTCTCTTTCTCTCTCTCTCTCTCAACTTACTTCATTCATATTTTATGTTGGGTGCATAGAGAAAATATTTGACATTTGTCCAAACACCAAATGTACTTGGATTTCATTACTTACATATTTTCCAAACTCAGCTATGTGCAGAATACTCTCCTCAAAGCCAGAAGATTTGAGAGGACCAGATCCAAGGTTTCCTGCATAGGGCAGAGAGGCTGCCACCGGGCTGTGACTCTTGTTGATTCTACTGCATAGAAGCTGAGGCAGGCATTCTGTGTGGGCTTATGCTATGCCAGGAGGGAGGGATTAAAAGACTAAGTGTATTTGAGAGGTTATGACTGCTTCCAGAACACTGTGCATCCATAGCCTTGGGTCTAAAAGGCCTTGATGAGTTTGACTCAGAACTGGTAGAAGGCCAAGGCTATGTGCTGCTGCAGGACTAAACAGGCTTAGAAATGTGCTGTTTATGGGTTGCCTCTGTTCTTATCTCTCTCTCTTTTTTTTTTTGACAGAAAAAAAGGTTTAATTTTTTCCCCCCTCAGGAGAAGAAACAAAAGTTAGGGAAACACATTTTTCTTTTTTTACAACCATTAATTGCAGTTGGTCATAACTCTTTTGGGAACAGTTGTTATAAATGCTGGTTATACCAGAATGAAGGCATTTACCACCCCAGGCAGATTGTATATGGATGCTTGAAGACTATGTTTTTTTTTTTTCCCCTGAGAAGTGTAAGAAAAACAGAATTTGCTGAGAGTCATTTTTTCCAACAGCGCCCCGCCTCTTTACTTTGGAGAAAGTGTCTCAGCAATTCAGCTAGTCAGCACTCAGACAATGTACCTCTTTTTCTTCTAAATAGAATTTCCTTTCTCAACCACTTGGGCTTTCCAAGTCCTCCTGGCCCTGGAACTAAAGTACCCATTAAGATCCTGTCTATAAAAACACAGCCTTCCATGACTGGATATAGAGGGGCTGCCCTTTAGTCACCTTAACCTGTAGGGCTAATTAAACTACATAAAGTGCTTTCTTGTTAAGTCCAAGAGATAAACATAAATAAGCAATTTATACCAATGAGGATAATAAATACAGAGGTATAAATAGCTCCAGCAAGATTACCTATGGCTGAGATGGGCAGCCAGGGCACTTCTTTTTAAAAGCTATTTCCACACTAACAGCTTTCCCTGGGACCCAAAGTACTGTATAGGTATTAAATGAACAACTTTTCCCTCATCTTTACCGGCAGTCTGAGGGATGGAAGAGAGAGGCAAAGGTGGTGATGAGGCTAATATCACTTTGTTGAGTGACATTCTTGTGCTCATGGTGTATGTGTCCTGTCATGTGAATATGCTTTCTACATATCACATTGCTCTAAGCACATGGCTCATGGAAACATGGCTCCTGGATTTAGAGACTCAGAGACATAAGACACTATGGCTGGGGTCACAGAGGTCCCCGTGCAGAAGTTGTAAATGGAACTCAGCTCATTTCCATACAAGTATTCTTTCCTTCCTGCTGCAAAGGAGAGAGATTATAAGGAAAAAGTGATCTACTTAATATTCTAGAACTCATGTCTGCATGAATGTGGGGCCCTAGGCCATGTGGTCAAGATACACAGATACCCTAGAACTGATTGCCAGAGGGATGCATCAACTCCTCTATTTAGTAACTGTATGACATGGACATGTTATTTAGCCCACTGGGAAATTTATTTTGTCTTTGTAAAATAAAGATGGTAATAAGACTCACTTGAAAAGATAACATATAAGGCAAATAAAAGGAGTTAGTAAATAAATAACATTTGTAGCTGCTATATAACTGTGAACTTTTGTTGAAAATAGCAATATTAACTTAATCTTGAAAATGACAACACAAGCTCAGAGAAGCTATGTAGTTTACCCCAGAGAACATGCGGGGAGTGGGCTGGGGTTTGGAGGCACAGCTCTGCTGTAAGTCACTGACTGTTTTATCTTAAATTTTCTTGGACCAGTATGTCTTAGGACAATTCTAAAGCTGACAAGCCCTGCTATGTAAACAAAGTTTCTGTGCTTATGCTGGTGAAGTGTTTCTGTTTCCATGATTCTTAGATCTTTCATCACTTTTTAAGGTCAATCCTTGAATATTTTTTCTATTTTCTAAGAAATTAAAGGGATCAATATCATAAAAGCTGAATCCAAGAAGTTGAATGGGCGGTACGGTTATAGAATTGTTAGGAATTTGAGGCTACACTGGGCTGCTGAGTAAGACCTTGTCTTGACCCTAATATCCCTACCCCACAAAAAAGTCCAGATAACTCCTGCCTTAGAATGGACTGAATACCATTAGCAGTTGTTAATGCTAAGTACAAAAATGAATGTTTTCTTTGAAATTGGCAAAAGTGTTTTGCCTCAGTGTCTTCAAACAGCATAAAAATAATTAAGTTCATGTGAAAAAGAATGATCTTTGACCACAGGCTTTATATACAGGCTAATAGTTTTAAAAAGCAATTAAGATAATATTCTGTTGTAGTAATTTAGATAAGGTTCCCAGAGACTCATTACTGGCAGGATCTGGACCAAGTGTTAGGGACAAAATTGCATGACACTTTCTGCTTTCAAAGCTTTTTACTTAAGTTCTGGTATTTGCATTTATTTAGGGTCCATGCTGCTCTTTATGGATGTATGTTTTATTTAAGCTCTTAAGACATATCAAAGTTAGAAGAACTCATTTTAGTTCAGATCATTTAGTTTAGTCTCAGTTTAGATAAAATCATTCAAATTCAAGTAGTTCAATAATGTTTGTGCTGTGTGTCAAGTGATTAAAATGAGACATATAGAATTCTCAGCTCTACAGAGCTACAGCCTAGTTATTATTTCTCTGCAGCTTGCTTTTCATCATATAAAATAATAAGTTTATATAATGGTCTGCCCTATGCAAATAGTTACATTAAAATGAACTAATTTGATTAGGAAGATGTTTCCATGTCATGATGTGGACTGTCCTTAGGGAGGCACAAAAATAAAGTTTAGGATTCCAATTCTGATCCCTCCACAAGCATCCCAAGCCATCTACAGTTACTATTATGTAAAAAGAACAGTGACTGCAACAGTTTAAGTCTCTCCATTCTAAAACTTCATTCAGCTTTTATTTTTTCCTTATATGTCTGGACAGTCAGAAAAAAGCCATCACTGTTTTGGAAGGACGTAAAAGATGATTTGTATGAGAAGTTAGTATTCCAATGTGTCTGTGATGTGACAATGTCAAATTAGATGGAAAAAAGAAAATTGATGGCAAGGAACTTCTTGATATTCATGCACTGGAAAACAAATTAGCTGAAGTGCTTAGCCATATTTCGTAGGATATAGAGAGACTCTCAATCAAGTCTGAGTTGCAGGCAGAGATTTGCCTCAAGATTCCTGAAGAACCAGTCATTTTTTTATGGAGACAAAGAGGAGTGAGGAACAACTGGTGTTCATTATGAAAGGAAATCAAAACAAAAAACACAGGAAGTTTATTGGAAGCAATTTTGTCAGTTATATATGTACTAAAGGAAGATCAGTAACATCTGACCAAATTCTTTTTGGGACTTTCAGATGGACAAAGGGCACAGGAAATACCTTCAGAATGTAAAATAGACCTCCAATAATATGTCCACTGGACTTGATACCTTTGACAAGTAAGTTTTCGATCTTTCAGAATGTTGAGATGCAGAGATAAGAAAAGAGTTAGTGAGGTATAATACCAGAAATGTCTTTAGTGTTTATTGAAGGAAATTATGTTTAGGAAATTGTGCAACCAAGCAATAAAACAAATACGGAGAGTGCCCAGAAGACAGAGCTATTTCATGATGGCTTCAAAGTTGCTTTCGATTCTTTAAAGAGGATTATTTCATGAAGAAGCTAATGGAAAATACATTAATGGCAGAGGACACAGCTCAGTCTGTGAAACACTTGCTGCACAAGAGTAAGGACCTGAGTTTGGATTCCCATAACTCACATAAGCTGGACTTGGGAGTTTGGATTCCCATACCCCACATAAGCTGGACTTGGGAGTTTGGATTCCCATAACTCACCATCATTAAGGTGCAATAGGTAGAGATGAGAGAGTCAGACCTGATAACCTGGAATACAAAGTGTCACATAACACAAAAGAGAAATGGTCTCAAACAAGGTGATAGGTGGGACAGTTATCTGAGGATGTCATATGACTCCCACATGTGTGCTGTGACACAGAAGCCCTGTACTCATATGACCATATACATACAGTTTTTAAAAAAATTATCACATGGTCTTGAAGACTTATACCTCACCTACAGAGGAAAAGCCCTTTCCATATGACATGTCAACAAGTTGTTAGATTAAACCACATGAGTATGTTTTATGGATAATAGGGATTTATTAAGATATAAATTGGGGTGATGCACTCACAAATACAAAACAAAGTAAACAGCTAAAGTAGTTCTCTGTCCTGTCTGGGAGTGGATGCCTTGGCTGTCATATCTCTGAGGACATCAAAGAAAGGCTCCAGAGTCCCATCTCTTATCTTATATCTGGTCACATATACAGATAAAGAAGCATTGCCTCTTTTGATCCAGATGGCCTGAAATCAAGGGCTGGATGAATCCCACCACACATTCCCTTTTTGTCTAACTAAGAAGGTTCTAAACCTAATATAAAATATATACAATAAGAAAGATAACCAAGTATTGTCCAGGAGAAATAGAGCAAAACATAAACACAGTGGAACTACAACATCCAGCAAGAAACATACTAAAATGTCTGGAACATTGGTAAGTGGCAAAACATAGAAGGAATTCCAAGGGCTGTACTATCCTAAAGAATCTGAATTTAGTACCTAATATGTTCTTAGCTAGGATATGAGGTTGTTGTAACACTGACTATCTAGTCTTCAACCCTATCAAAGACTTGAGAAAGGAAATATATTACCTGAGTAAGCTGAAAGTGCAAGCAAGCAACTTGTAAAATTTAGCAAGGAAGACAAAGACATCTGGCTGCCTGGACAGTCACTTAAAGGTTTTCTGTAATGTTGGGGTATACAAGTTTTGGCTACGGCCCTAGAATACCTAATAGACCATTTTCAGAAGCAGGGTATTTTGAGAGACCATCTTACTCTGTCTTGGCAGGGTTCAGCAGTCTGTTATCTTTTGTCTTACCCTTCCTGATTGGACAGCTTGCTTACTGTCAACAGACAAAGCAAGAACAGATCTTTGCCCAACAGGTCATTTTTTTTTTCTTCCAAAAGGAATACAAACTCCATGTGGAGTGTCTTTGATGTCCAACTTCATCTTGGAATGGATCAGTGCTGCCAGGAGCAATTGTGTCTCATGTCAGCTGAATTCTGAGTTAATAAGACATTTAAATAACACATTCTGTAGGCCTATGAAGTGTTTGAAGATTACCTGTCTGTTTGACATGTCTATAGAACCTAATTAATATGACTATAATTATGACAAATATAGGTGACTGTAAACTTTAGTTCTCATCAACCTAAATAACTTAAAGACTAAGGCTTCACATTATAAAATAGTCAATATGTAAACAGACATCCAGAAAAAGGACAATGACTTTGAGTTTGTGACAGTACACAAAATATCTTAAGCAGAGGTAGAAAATATATATACAGTATGACAAAAATAATTAAGCAGAGATAGAAATATATAGTGCAAAATGATAATATCCTTCCTATGTATCAATATACAAAATATCCTAAACAGAGTTAGAATATATATGTATGTATATTATGACAAGTATAATTTTACATTTGTATCACTATACAAAATATTTTAAACAGAAGTAGTTGCTTATGTACAATATGAAAATATAGATTTGAATTTGTATCAGAATACAAATTATCTTAAACATAAATAGAAAATAATTCATTTGTATCAATATACATGAATCCATACCAATGCAAATTGTCTAAAGCTAATAATTTGGTTAATTAGTTTATAACTAGATACAATAATCTACCTGAATACCCTACTATATCTGTTCCTCTTTTTTCTTTCCCAAAGGAAATTCCTGAGTCTAACTTTATCATTTCATCCCCAATCCCAGTGGAAGTTTTTTTGGTCAATCCCTAACAAATTACCAATTTCCACAACCCTGAGAAAACAGAACCTGTGGGGAGAGGAAGCACCATTCTTTTTTTGCAATTGTTTCCTGGTATCTGGGGGGGGGGTGTGATGGTATTTCTATGGGAGTCTATGAAAAACTGAAACAGTGGTTAAATCTCATAGGACTAGCTGTAAAATTTTAGCCAGTCTCAGAATACTGGGTAGGGCTTATCTGAAGTTCTGGTTAGGGGAGCAATATGATGAATAATCTTAGTAAGCCATCTTGAATCTGGCACAAACAATTTGTAGTCCAAAGCCAATCACTGAGTGGAAAACATCATCTCAAAGGCATCATAATGAACAAGGTAGAGTCATTGTGGTGGGGCCCCATCTTCTTTCTAGATGCTTCAGAGATTGCTGGTAGGAGATGTCCCACCACAATAAGTGACACATATACTGCTCCAGGGGGAGTTTAACACAAGGCTGGAAGTTCTTAATAAAATGTGTTGCCTTTATGGAATGCAGAGAAACTAACATGTCAGCGAAAGTATTTCCTTGCTCTTACAACTGGGCATCCACAGACACTACTTAATGTATTTTACTTGGGATCATAATTCAAGTCTGAAATAGAAATTGTTAGGAAATACTATTTTAGGTTGTAGATTCAGAATGGATACACTCTTACTAACTTAACAGCATCCTCTTTTACAAGTCAACAGCATCCTCTCTGCCAGAAAGCACTGATTAAGCAGAAGACCATGAGCATGAGCAAGAAAGTGGATGGGAGTCAGCCATCCTTTCTATCCTTCAGTTACTTATCATCAGGACACTATAGCCCTTAAGTACTAAAGAAATCATGAGGGCTGGAGAGATGGCTCAGAGGTTAAGAGCACTGACTGTTCTTCCAGAGGTTCTGAATTCAATTCCCAGCACCCACATGGTGGCTCACAACCATCTAGAATGAGATCTGCCATCCTCTTCTGTATACATAATAAATAAATCTTTTAAAAAAAAGAAATTATGATCCTTTAGGACACTGGGCCCAGCACATTGATTTCCATGTGCTTTCACCTAATTATCTTGAGATCTTCTTAGCCTAGGATTTTGCATCTGTATAATCAAGAGTAACTTAGCGGCCATCCTGATCTATTATAAAAGGGCAACTGTTCATAAACTGAAGTTAAATAAACATAGAACCCAGATCTGTGGACATGGGAATTACTGGGGATAGAGATGTTTCTGGGTGACCACAGTGTGAACACAGAGACATTTTGGATGTCTCAGTTCTTCTAGACAGGAGTGGATGAGCTGAAATGTTCACTGTTTTTTATTCATCAATTTTACTGAAGGAGCACTTGCTGGGCTCTGGGACTTGCATGGTACAACTCATGCTGTTTCTGTCAAATTTGTCACAGTAATTGTCAATAACTACTGGGTATGAATAGAGAAAGTCTGAGTTCAAGCATAGCCAGGGTGTCTCATGGTCTCCTTTACCAGCTTCTTAAAATATATGTTTTATAGTTAAGCATGGCTGGGTCCTTATACCCCAGATCCCGAATAGTTCAGAAGGAGAGTTAGGTTACATAAGGGTGAACACTTAAGTTTGGCTTAGTCAGGCTAAGACTGGCATTTAATACAGTTTACTCTAATATTTGATCTCTGAAATCCAGCTTTCAGGCTTACAAACAAGGCAGTTGGTTTCAGTAAAGGGCTCTATGCTATACCCATCTTTAGACATTTAAGGCAGATAATTCTGGGATTGGACAGATGGCTCATTGGTTAAGAGTACTTGATACACTTTCAGAGGACAGAGTTTAGATCTAACTTGGGAGGCTCACTAACCCCTGTGACTGTAGTTCCAGGGATGTGATGTCCTCTTCTGGCCTCCATGGGTATGTGCACTTATGCGCACATACTCTTTCTCACATCCATACAAGTAGAAATAAAAATAAATTCTTAAAAATAATCTGTGTCCTTCTACCCCCCCCATGATAACATTACCTGCTATCTATCTAGTAGTTTTAAAACTCTACATAATTTTTTGAATTTACATAAAAATGACAAAAATAAAATTTCCTGATGTATCTATTCATTTAATTACTGTGCTCATTAACTTGTGATTACATTGCTACCAGGTAGTCACATTTAGAGCTCAGGCTTAATGTTCAGATGGTTCCTTGGGACTGGGTTTGGGGGAAGGTGAGATGCCTCAGCAGGTGCTTCCTGCCAAGCCTGGTGACCTGAGTTTGATTCTCAGGATCCATATGTTGGAAAGCAAAAACTGGCTCCTGAAAATTGACCTCTGATTTCTATATGTTTTCTATGTCATATGTGCCCATTTAAACACATAAAAATACACACACACACGAGAGAGAGATATTAATAAATAAATTTAATAATTTCTAAAAAATGTGTATGGAATATAGTTCAGTGGGAGAGTACTTGCATGGCATACATAAAGCACTGGAAATAAGTTCTAGCATCATAAAAATTAAATTTTCATTAGCACATAGTTGTACATATTAGTGGCTATAAAATGGTAATTGATATTACATGACCAGTACAGGGTAATTAAGAGTTCCAACTGCTTTGAGCTTTTCCTATGTCTTTGTGTCTGGAGCCTTAGAGTTCCTTCTCTCTGGTTCTTTATAAACATATAACATATTGTCATAGACTATAGTTCCCCTACTTGGCCGAAAAACTATAGCAATAAAATCAAGAAGCTATTTCTAAGTAACCCTTTTCACTTATTTTCAATAAATCAGTCATAAACTCAATTGCTGTTATTTTATTTACAACATTTGACAAATCTTTGATTTTGGATATCCTATTTGGATTTTTGATGACTTCTTTCTGTCTTAAACCCTGTGTATTTGCAGGACATGACATAGCATGACATATCAGAAAATCAAGTTTCCCCCATTCTTTTACTCTTCTAGTGAGAAGAGTAACTGCTTTAAGGAAGAAAGGGGCCACTTGCGGACTCACTTCTATAACTGTCCATAGGTCTGTTCCTACTCAAAGGACAAAGAAGTGTGCAGGTTAAGTTTGTTGATAAAACTTCTTCAAAGAATTATGGTCATTGAGATGTAGCTGCTTTGAATTTCTGTCTTTAGAACTCCTTCCCAGATAGCCAGGTGCTGCATAAAATTGGTCCACTGGGAAGAAGCTGTGTGGAAACACAAGGGATGTGCTAGCTACACCTGGTTTTCTCAATAAGCACAAGAAAGAACTGGATTTGCTGATTAATTTTGTTTCTGGTCACCTATTTTGATTGACCTAGTAGAATTCTGTGTTAGGACAGATAAAATGAATACCACAATTGTCAACTTCCACTTTTTGTTTCAAAACGCACGGTTGCTACTACTCCTGTAGCAGAGGGATACCCTTTGTTACCGAAACTAGCTTTCTTTGAGATCATTGACAGCATTTGATGATTAAATATTGATACATATCCTTGCTTATATTTAATGGAAACAAATAAATTTAACCAATCTATCACATCTGCCCAGTATTTTCTAAATTTATTCTACCCAAGCCTAATCCAAACCCAAACATCTTAGTGATGTCACAGTCATTAATCTCACATGGCACAGACAGTGATGGCTTAGGGATTCAAGCATGTTATTAGAGAGAGACAAAATATGGATAAGTGGGACTTAGTGGAGGCCGCTCTGCTTAGAATCCCAGGCAACTCACTTCCAGAAAAGCCGAGTTCTCACCTACTGGAAACTGAAGCTGCATCCCAAGTGGTGTCGGTGTTCAGACAAAAGCACTTTCCTCTTTCTCCACTTCACTGATGCAGCTGATCAGCTCAAATTGGTACAGATTGCTTTTTCAGACTACAGTGAAAGAAACAAAACCTTGCTGACCTCAGCTCCAGAAGGCAAGCCACTAGAAACCTAAAGTATGTAACTGATGAGAGCCTTGACCTGGTCAGATTCAACTAAAATTACCTGTTTTCCAAACTCTACAATCACACTTAGTTTAAGCTAAAAATGCATCTTGGAAAGAATCAGAACCTCCAATACAATTCTCTAAGTGCAATTATAGTTTTCAGAATAAAAATGTCACAGGAGATTACTTTAAAATATAAGTGGTTAGTATACAGTGAGGCAAACATCCTCATGAGTGACCTTTAATACTCAGGTTCAATTGTGTTTGGATTTTATAAAGGAAATTTTTGTACATTATTTTTAGATTACTTATACAAGGGTATATTTTCCTGTTCACATCTGATGACTAAGAGAATATTTTAAAAGGTAAACTGACTGGTTTATATAACCAGTCGTTTCTTTTCCTGCTTGTGATATAAACATACTTGTTATTTAAGAAACCAAGATGGGCATGCCTGGATTGACTCCCTGCACAATAATGGTGGAAACCCCTTTTCTGAGAGTCTCAATTTGTGTTTTGTGGATCTTGAAATTGGTAACTTTAGAAGTAACCATGCTCATTTGAAAATTAGTAAAGCAGAGATCTGAGTCATGCTGGTTTAACTGATAAACCCTAAACTCACAGACACATCTCAGATTCACTATACTTATGAAATCATGTGTACTGGGCACATGGTAGATTTGTTAGGTATTGAGAAGTTCTAAGAATTAAATCGTGTTTAAAATGAACAAGTAATACAATGATCTGGTTAAACCTTACAGATGCCTTAGCACAACACATGAGCAAGGAGAGCCCAAAAGCAGATCACCTTTCACAATTCAAACAGTAGAATGGCCATCCTTTCCTTTACCTTGACAGTTTACATGTTTCTTTTTCTTTAGTGTCTCTACCTTGATGAGCTTAGAATCCCTCTCCGGTTACATTGGCCATGTTGAGGATGAAGAGTTATAACCTGAAGGCACAGACTGAAATGTCATGCTATGGTTCCATCCATATCACCGGACTTAGCCATTGAGTGCCTACCTCCATCTCTTGTTCCAACCACATTTTTTTCGTTAAATCAAGGGACTGGTGCTTTGTCATTACTCATCCAGGTATAAAATCTATCAAGGAACCAAAACCTTCAAAGCAGGCACCACAGACTATCTTTTATGTCCCTATATCAGGCAGTTTCTTTATGTAATTGTAACTATAGCTTGTGAAGGAGGGGCCTCATTTTTCTTTTCCTTACACTCTCTTTATGCTTATTTATACTCTAGTAGTATGGTAGTAAATTGTTTTTCTGTCTGTCTCTATGGTGGGTTATGACATATTGGATGCATGCATTGGAACATCTTGGCAATAAACAAAGGCAGTGTACAGTAGCAAGAGTGAAATTACAAATATTTTGTGAGCCATTATAAGAAGTCTTAATATAAACAAATATGTATATATTTAAAGCTCAAAGAACATAGAGTAGAATTTCATGTAGTGGCTCTTAGTAAAATAATGCCAATGATTACTGAAAATATATAAGCTTTTCTAAGTATTGTAAAATGTTATAAAATTTTACTACTTTTATGGCTGGAAAGATGGTTCAACAGTTAAATGAACTACTGCTTTTCAAGAGGTGCTGAGTTTAGCTCCTAGCACCCACTGATAGAGGCTCAGAACTTCAGGTGGCAGTCCTACGTAAAAGGCCGGCCAGAAAGGAATGAAGCCTTTGTCTCTTGCCTGCTTGTCTTCATTCTTCTGGCATGTTCATCTATCCTTCTCCCGAGGCACACTTTCAGTGGTGTTAGTACCTGCTTTGAATTCCAACATACACTGAAGAGCAGGGAATGCTCTGGGACCTCTCTGGAAATTGTCTGGGACTCCAGCATCTGATGGGGACTGCATAGACATACAATCTCATGAACTGAACAACTTCTGGATCCTCAGCCTTTCTGTCAGGAGACAGCCAATGTTAGACTTCTCAGACCCCAGCCTAAGTCACTCTAATAAATCTCCCCCCAAAAGTACTATAGCTACATTTATCACTAAGTTTGTTTTCTGGTTATATTGTATCTTCTTGTGTTGTATTTAATTTATTCTTTTTCTTATTTTTGAAGGGCTCATATATTTTATATCTAATTTATAGTATTAGAATGTAAAGATAGGAAATTTTCTCTAAATGTTGATTTGAATGCAGCCAAAATATTACTTCTTGCAGTGTTGTAATTATCATGAAATAAAAGATATTTTCTAACTTTTCTCCTCTGATTTGTGTTCATTGGTGTTGGAGTCATTGGAAGCACAATACAATTTTCAAACTCTTGAGGATTCAAAGATTTTTTTTTTATTGATTTGATTAATTCTATCATATATAGAAAGCATGTCATATCATTTATATTATTTATAGAGTTTAAAATTCTTTAGAGAACATCCTAGAAGTTTTATTAAAGTGACTGTTTTTATGCATTTGAATGTGAATTCTGTTAAAGGTTAGAATGTTCTGTATCAGTTTGGTGAATCTGACTGACAGTGCTTTCAATCTACTTTTGCACCTTCTGTCTGCTTGTTATGCTGAGCAAGGACTGTGGAAGTTTTCAACAATATTCGAAGATTTATTTAATCTTTATTGTGTTTTCTTCCATGTGCATAATGCTCTCTTACTAGGTCCATATACATTTTGGATGATTACATGTTTTTGACAAATTCACATTACTGTGAAATGTTTCATCTCTCATTTTACTTAATTTCCCTTTGACAGCAATAAAGTTACACTATTATTGTTATCTGAAAGCTATCTTTTTCCATCTTCTGGGGTTTAAGGTAAATTTTATCTACACAGAATATAGTTGAGTCTTGTCTTATTCAAAATCTGATTTGTTGATTTTTGACTTTGAATAGAAGAACCTTTGCAATTACTATAATTTTCTATATTTCTGGGAATATGTACATCTATTCTTAAAAAATGTTTCTCTTTCCCCTTTTGTCCCATTGTTCCTAACATTTCTTTTATCCCCACTGTTGGCTAGTTAGACCTCTGCCTGTATATCCAGGTATCACCTATCCACTCATTCCCAGGTTTTTTTTTTTTTTTAGCTCCAATTAAATTACTATACACCACATAATTAATTTATCTTACAACAATGTACTTCTGTTTCTTCTAACTCTGTTTATGTTACTGTCATTTATTTTACTTTCACAGCATTCTAATTCATAATGTTTAAAATGATTATTTATGGTTTTTAATAATAAAACACTTTTTTGTATTTTCTCAACATAGGCCTATTCCAACACATGTTACATTTTTCTTACTCAGTGAACCTCCTTTAAGCTTCCTTGTAATGGTTTTTTTGCAAGAGGTTCTTCTGACCCAAGTGTCTTACAGTTTTCTAGTGCTGTGAAGAAACACTATGACCACAGAAACTCTTTTTTCACCCATACCCACTACTGCTCTCCCACCTGCTGCTTCTCCAAGTGCTTCTCCAGCCTCTCCTTCCCTCTTAGCACCCTCCTCCACTCCCCACCATTCTGCATTCCAAAGTGGCTGTATAAATTTACACTCTCCCCAGCAATGGAGGAGTGTTCCCCTTGCTCCACATCCCCTCCAGCATATGTTTTCATCTGTGTCTTTTATCTTAGCTATTCCGACCAGTGTAAGATATACCGTCTCAGAGATGTTTTGATTTGTATTTTTCTGATGGCTAATGATGTTGAGCAGTTCTTTAAATGTCTTTCGGCTGAGATTCTTCTGTTGAGAATTCTCTATTTAGCCTGTACCTCATTTTTCAGTTGGGTTCTTTGGCTTTTTGACCTCTAGTTTCTTGCGTTCTCTATATATTTTAGAGATCAGTCCTCTGTACAATGTACGCTGTTATTTTGGCTTATTGAGTATGTTCTTTGCCTTACAGAAGTTCTTCATTTCAGAAAGTCCCATTTGCTGTTTGTTGCTCTCAGTGCCTGTGATAATGTTTTATTTAGAAAGTGATCTCTTTGCCAATTTGTTCAAGAGAGTATTTCCCAGTTTTTTTCCCTATCAGGTTCAATGTAGCTGGGTTTGTGTTGAGTTTAATTCACCCACTTGAATTTAAGTTTTGTGTAGGAGACCACAGCAATTCATAAAGAAAACATTTAATTGGGTGTCTCGTTTACAATTTCAAAGATTCAGTCCATTATTATCATTGCAAGAAGGGCATTCAGGCAGACCTGGTGCTAGAGGATCTGAGAGTCCTACATCTTGCAAGCAACAGAAAGTTGACTGACAGTCACACTGAGGATAGCTTGAGTGAAAAAGACCTCAAAACCAACCCCCATAGTGAAACACCTCCTCCAACAAGGCCATTCCTCCTAATTTTGTGACTCTCTTTAGGGGTCATTTTCTTTCAAACCACCACATGAAGTCTACTGAAGAATACATCTGTATCATTTAGCTTTTGAAAGAAGCACTATTCCCAGAATTTTAAGTTAGCAAGTTTATAGAATTTATTTTAGTTCAACATTTTGTCTTCTTTGCCCTATTTCTGATAATACTACAGTCCTGCCCATTTTTATAAATTATATCCTCTAAGATAGTTTTATATATTCTTTGCCAATTTCATTTTATGTTGTATTTTGATTATATTCATTGCCTAGCATCCTCTATTATCCTCTCCACTCATTGTAGACTACATTTTGTTCTTAACAATTACTCTCTTAATTTTCATGCCATTAAAAAAAAATGATCCATTGAATTTACTTAACGTTGCTTGCATTAGTGTGGGTGGGGGCTTACTGGAACATAGGTAACTTACAAATGGCTACATAACTGAGGAAGAATTATTCTCCATCACCCAGCACTCATTATATTATGCCTTTTATTCTCTGACAGCTTTTTTTTTAAGTTTTTAATTAAAAAAATTTTTTAAGACAGGGCTTCTCTGCATAACAGCCCTGGCTGTCCTGAGATTTGTTCTATAAACTGACCTGGCCTCAAACTCAAGAGATCTGCCTGTTTTAGTTTTCTGAGTGCTGGGAATAAAGGTCTGCATCACCACTGCTCAGCCTAAAATATCTTTAACAATAGTTTTCAACAAACTTTGACAAATTGAGGATAAGTTTTGGCCTAGGTGGCTATGGTTTTTACAGGGTTAATTCTGCCTGGAGTTTTATGATTATATAAAACAGACATATATGAGTTTATGGTTTAGTAAATTTGATTTTTTTCAGGCATCATTTAAACCATTTTTTTTTGCTCACCTTTTCTATTTTCTTCTCTTCTCAGAGACTTAACTTTCATGTAGTTTATACAGTTTTCTATTGTTGTCATTGGTCCTGAGTCTGTTATTGTCTTTAAAAAACTTTATCTCTCTTGTTATAAAATTTAGTTTTTATTTGTTGTTGTGTAATCCAGTTCACTGGTTTTATTTTTGTTTTCTACTCTAATTTAAACTCAGTGGTTGAATCAACTCAGTGAGAATTTAATTTCTATAGTGTATTCTGTAGTTTAAAAAGTTACTTGTGTGTTGCTTTTTTTATACAGTCCATTCTTTATTACTCTTTAAAATTTTTTGGACACATTTTAGTAATTAATTTAAAATGATAAACTGATCTTTTCATCATTTTAAAATTTCTTCCTGTTTCTCCTATGGGTAGGTCATATTATTTTGGCTAATTGGTGTGGCTAATGATTTTTGTTTGGACATCATATGTTGTGTGTTGACATGCTTAGTGTTTGAATATTGCTGTCTTGCTGTATCACTGTCAGTCATCTTATGATGTCATGAAGGTCTGTTATTTAGAGTCTGTTTCTAAGCTTGAAAGCTAGTCTAGGGAGCCTGTGGAATGGTTTACCCCTTCAGGTCTTATTCTTTGTGTTATTCCATTCTTTGGTATTCTCATGAACAATTATCAACAGTCTTAGTTTTTTGGACTCTGTTTTTTTTTCTCTTTTGATAATATAGGCTGCATAGCTCTTCTTCATTTCTTTGCTTATAAAAGTTTGGGAGGTGAATCTCTAACTTCAAGCTATACTATAGAGCTACAGTAATAAAAACAGCCTGGTACTGGCATAAAAACAGACTTGTGGACCAATGGAATAGAATTGAGGATCCAGACATTAACCCAAAAACCTATGAACACCTGATCTTTGACAAAGAGGCCCAAAACATTCAATGGAAAAAAGATAGTATATTTAACAAATGGTATTGGCATAGCTG
>PVIH01014551.1:0-53271 GCA_004025045.1 Sigmodon hispidus | reverse complement strand
TGTTCCCACAGATGGACTGGGGTTTGAAGGGTCAGTCCAGGGTGTTTCTGATCCCAAGCTATTCAGTGGTTGTGGTTTGCTGCTTGGGCATATTTGGCTTTTTTTTCTTGTTTGTTTGTTTAGAGACCACTAGTGAGTGGGTACATCCCCTGCTTATCTCTCTGAGTTTGTGATACTTCGCTCAGGAGGATATTCTCCATACATCTACACAATGGAATACTACTCAGCAGTAAGAAAAAATGATATCCTAAAATTCACAGGCAAATGGATGGATTTGGAGAATATCCTCCTGAGCGAAGTATTTCATTTATGACTTTTAGCCTTTAATGTAGCAGGTTAGAGGTCCAGTGCCTATTTGAAGGTCTTTGATTAGTCAGTAGCCCAATATTTCTCTCTGGAAGTTTAGAGCAGTTTTATTTGAGCAATCCAGAAATTAAACTGGAATAAAGGTCTAAGTCTTACCATTTGTTTATTCTTGTTCTGATTTTTAGAAATCTTCTAGATAAGAAAACTTCCATAAGTCATTTTGGGGAAAAACCATGATTATCTATTTTATTATTTTTGTCAATTCAACTGGAGATAACATAAACACTCTACCATGAAACTATACCCCAAGCCCTTAAGATATTGATGTTAATATAGGTGTATTTATAGCATAGTTATGGAATGTAACAATAGTTTCATTACCTGATTGAAGAGCCAACTTAAGAATACATGTGATTCTATAGCTGTTGAGAAAAAAATTGATAGATACAAGACATGAATCCAATAAAACAGTTGAACTATGAAAAATGTTCATGGAAATTTCTGTGCTATTAAGTTGGAACTTGTTCTCCCACTTTTAGGACCGCAAATTAACTAAAGCTGAGCAGCAACGGTTCAAAGAAGAAGCAGAGATGTTGAAAGGCCTCCAGCATCCCAATATAGTTCGATTTTATGATTCCTGGGAGTCTATATTAAAAGGAAAGAAATGTATTGTTCTAGTAACTGAACTAATGACATCAGGAACCTTAAAAACGTAAGTTGACTCTGATAGTACCAGTTAAGATGGAAATCATTTTAAGGAGTCATAAATATTATTTATAAACTTTCTGACTTAAGGGTTTGTTGAGCGGCTGGGTCTATAGCTCAGTGAAATAGCACTTAGTATGTACAAGGCCTTGGAGTCTATCCCTAGTACTGTAACAATGACAAAAATGAACTTGTAGACTCTATTTCAGATTTATTGATGAAGTTTGTTAAACTATGAAGTACTGAAATGTTAATATCTGGGGACCTAGGGATGAAGCTCACTTAGTTAAGTTCTTGCCTTGTATGCTTTAAGCCATGGGTCCAGTCCCCAGCACCACATAAAATTAGGAACAGTGGCACTCACTGAGTAGAGATAGGAGGATCAGGAGTGCAAGGTCAATCTTACCTACATGATACATGATAAGTTTTTGGCCAACCTGAGCTACATGAGCCTTAAAAATATAAAAAGGGTGAGAGTAGAGCGATGGCTCATTACTTAAGAGTCTTGTTGCTCTTTCAGAGGATTCTGATACCAATGTGATAGCCAGGGAGTCTAATGACCTCTTCTGACATTAATGAATGAGTGTCTGGTACTCACTTAGAAAACATTCACGCCCTGCTTGGAGTGGATGCATCATGCTGAACTTATCCACCTTGGGACTTCCTGCCCTTTTGCGGGAGGGGATGAGGGGTGGGGTAGGGGGAGGCTGAAGGCAAACTGGAAGAGATTGGGAATAGGGAAGGGTGAGCAGGGGGATACATGGAAAAAAAACCTTTTTTAAAATTAAAACCAACCAAACAAACACAGAAAAAGAAAACATTCATGCTTGCAGGAAAGCCCTCATACACATAAAATCTATCCCCAAAAGTTATTGTTTTAAAGATATAATAAAATTTGAGTTAAAATTATTATAGACTATGATTGCATTTTAAAAAAATAATGACTTGCTGAGGATTTGGCCAAAGTTATAAATCTTACAAAAGATAACTACTGTATAATTATAATTATAGTCTTTTGTTTATAACCAATTTTTACTTTAGTATGAATTGATTTTATAATCATTTGTAAATAATTAAATTTGAAGTATAAATTTTAAAAAATATTTTACAGTAAAATTTTATGTACCAAATCTGTCAGTAACTGAGTAATTATTTAGATATAGAGAAGGGCTGTCGTTTCTCAATGATGCTTTCATTCCAAATGCTCATTCTAGTGTTGTTCTTACTTTGAATTAAAAGCACTAGGCTTTTTAGAATATCTTATGCTGTAGATCATACCATTTTTTGATGCACTGTGAGGTAGGATGGTAAACTTTAGTGACCTGTAAAGTGACTGAGTCATTAAAAGATTAGGTGAGAATGAGGGTTTAGATCGATTTTCTTTTCTTGCTACAGCAGACAATAGAAAGTAATTCAGGGGCTGGAGAGATGGCTCAATAGTTAAGAGTACCTGTTGCCCTTCCGGTGATCAGAATTTAGGTTCTGTTATCAACATTGGACAACTCACAACTGTCTGTAACTCCAGGTCCAAGGGGTCCAATGTCCTCTTCTGACCCCACAGGCATTCACACATATGTGCACATTAGCAGATATATAAGTAAAAATAAAAAAATAAACCTTCAAAATTATTCAGGGGTAATAATCAAAGTAAGTAAATATTAAAGCAGCTAGTTCACTCATGATAGAATGATCTGGTATTGTTTGCTTACACATGATCTTTGTTTCTTTGTATAGGTACTTAAAACGATTTAAAGTCATGAAGCCAAAGGTCTTAAGAAGCTGGTGCAGGCAAATTTTAAAAGGATTGCAATTCTTACACACAAGGACCCCTCCTATTATTCACCGGGATCTGAAATGTGACAACATTTTCATCACAGGACCCACTGGATCTGTGAAGATTGGTGATCTGGGACTTGCAACTTTAATGCGAACATCATTTGCTAAGAGTGTCATTGGTGACTAGTATTTTACAGTTTACTGGCTGGGTGTTAGATTTGTCAGTTGTATAGGACTGGAAGAGAGATGATGAGTCAACTATGGTCGTGGGCAAAGTTCTGACCACTGCCTGTATTTTAAGGTTTTATTTTTGTTACACACACACTTATTTTTATTGAGACAGGGTCTTGTGTAACCTGGGCAGGTCTCAAATTCACTATGTAATAGAAGATGACCTTGAACATCTCAGTCTTAGGATTTTAGGACCTGGCCAGAACACTCAACTATTAATTTGCTTTGAAATAGTTGTGAATGTGATTTGAAATACCAGTTATATGAAAACTGACTTGTTTCTAGTACACACTAGTATGTATATAATAGAATGTACTAAGGACTATTATTTTTTTTAATTTATCTTTATTGTCCATGTATAGGTGTTTTGCCTCCATGTATGTCTGTGCATATGTATTGCCTACAGAGGTCAGAAGAGGACATTGGAGCCTTTAGAGCTGAAGTTACAGACAGTTGTGAGCCACCATGTGGGTGCTAGGAACTGAACCACAGGTCTTCTGCAAGAGCAGCAAGTGCTCTTGCCTATATCACCAACCTCATCTATTAAGAACTATTGAAAGATTCTGAGGACTTAAGGAGCAAAATTTACTAAATTAATTGATCTATAATTAAACTAAAAATATATAAATCAAAAATAAAATCAGATTTTATCTATATCTAGCTGTCTTTTTTGGAGACAGGGTCTTTATTATATAGTTCTGGCTGACCTAGAACTTGCTATATATAGTAGGCTGGTCTCAAACTCAGAGATCCTCATGCCACTGTCTCCTGAGTGCAGGCTTCAAATGCAAGCATCTTTTTTTTTTTTTGAGACAGTGTTTCATTGTAGACCAGGATGACCTTGAACATACTGTGTAGCTGTGTAACCTTAAAATTCTGACCTTCTTGCTTGCTACTGTTCAAGTACTAGGATTACAAGTGTGAGCCACCATGCTTGTATAAAGTTTGATTTTTCAGTATCTTAACCTAACCTTAAATTCCACTTTAAATTGTACTTCATCAGTACAAAATGTTAAATTTGCCATTTTTTTGCAACATTGTCTCTCTACATAGCCTTGGTTGTCCTGGAACTTACTATGTAGACCAGGCTGGCCTTGAACTCAAAGAAATCTACCTACTTCTGTCTCCCAAGTTCTAGGATCAAAGGTGTACAGCACCATGCCCAAGTCTAACTTACAAATTTACTTTGAAGGGACAGAAATTAGTAGATAATTTTTATGGGAAAGAAAATCTTGACAAATATATTTTTCTTTTTAATAAAATTATGGTTGTGGTATTATTTTGTAGGCACTCCTGAGTTTATGGCTCCAGAGATGTATGAAGAGCACTATGATGAATCTGTAGATGTTTATGCTTTTGGGATGTGTATGTTGGAAATGGCTACTTCGGAGTATCCATATTCCGAGTGCCAGAATGCAGCTCAAATATACCGTAAAGTAACCAGTGTAGGTATATTTTTATTCATTTTATTTCACAGATTGTCACATTTTGTGTTGAAATTGATAAAATTGACTTGATTGAATTTAATTATGGGAGAAAGGGTGTGGCTTAGTGGAAGAAAAGAGCCCCCCTTATTATGGTTTAATTTTATATAACAATATTAGTTTAACAAGTACACTTAGAAGAGGTTTAGATTTATAAAGCTTTCTATAGCTTGAACTCTTTTAGGGTCATATAAAATGCTGTATATTACTTTGGAGAAAATGTACAGGTATATCATTTTTAATTGTGGTACAATTTTAGATAGTAGATTGGTCTTAATTTTCTGTTTTTTTTTTTTCTGAGACAGCATCTTACTGTGTACTTCTGGCTGTCCTGGAACTCAATACATAGAGCAGGCTGATCACAAAGTCACAGAGATCCACCCCTCTGCCTCTGAAGTGCTGAGATTAAAGGCGTGTGCCACCTGGTTTAATTGGTCTTAATTTTTAAAGTTGGTTTATAAAGATTGACTAAAACATTTTGGGAAGGACTATCATACTTTAAGTGCCCAATTATGAAAGAAAATTCAGTATATAGTTTAACAAGTAAAACATGAATCCCAGATATAAATGATTTTTTTGTATTAGAAATTACAAGATTACGGGGCTGGAGACATGGCTCAGAGGTTAAGAGCACTGACTGCTCTTCCAGAGGTCCTGAGTTCAATTCCCAGCAATCAAATGGCAGCTAACAGCTGTCTGTAATGAGATCTTGCACGCTTTTCTGTACACTGACTACATAATAAATAAATAGATATTTTTTAAAAAAGAAATTACAAGGATTGTAATGACAGTGTTTACTACCCTTAGAGGGCTTACATCTCTAGGAGGAGAATAATATCAGTTAAGAAATAGCTAGCAAAACATAGTGGTACACACCTGTAGTCCCAGCACTTGGGAAGCTGAGGAGAAAGGGTTGTAAGTTTGAGACCAGCCTGGGCTACCTGATTAAACACTATTCTGAAAATAAGGAAAAAAGAAGTATAAAAGGATAGGAGTATAATAAGGGATACAAAGCAGAATTGGAGTGTTTTCATTGTTTATGGTAGACTATTTCACATATGGCTGGGTGGCTTGAGATAGACCATGGGAAATATTGTTAGTGTTTCAGGAAGTTAGGAGTCAACTTTTTAATTTTTTAAAATTAAACTATTTTAAATACACAAATGACAATTGAATACATTTGTGGGATACAATATGATATATACAATGTAAAATTAAGGTAGTTTACCAGCCTTCACTTCCTTATTTTTTTGTGGTGAGACATTTAAAACTTCTTTTTAAATTACTTTATAACATGCTGTATATTATTGATTATAGTAACTGTGCTGTGCAGTATATTTCAAAGCTTATTCCTGCTGTTGAGTTACAACTTATACCCATTAAGCAACAATTCCTAATTTCTTTCCAGCCTATGATAAGAGCTCGGAAAAAGAGCTACAATGCTTTTTTAGTTTGTGTCCTTTATTTAAAGAGCCCAAGTACAAAAGTATTTTGTGCTTAATTTATAAATTATCATTCTGTAACTACCTTCACTTTCATATAGAGAAAGGTATAAATTGCCAAGGGAATCAGGAAGAGGTCATAAAGGACTTTTTCTATGAATAGCATAACATTAACAAGGTCTTACTGTGTTGCTGAGTCTTTACTTGAACTCATGACCCTTCCACCTTTAGCCTCTGAAGTGCTGTGCATAATATGTCTTCTTTGTGATTTTGGAGATCAAATTCAAGGCCTAATGAAAGCTACACAAGTGCTCTACCAATAATCTGTATGCTAAGCATGAATGCAATTTTGAATGACTATTATTTTTATAGTAATATTCAAAATTGTCATATCACAATTTAGATTTCCACCTCTTTCAAAGCCTTTTGAATTTTGAATCCAAACTCATTTCCAGTCTTGCCAGATTTATCTAGTATATGCTAACAAGACTTTGTGATTCTGTATCTCTTAGGTAGTATGATAGGTCAATCCATGACAATTATTCTTCCAGCTTAATTTACAGTTTTCTGTTTAATGACTACAATGATACTTAGATAATTTCCTGAAATCCTAAAACTTATAAAGAAAAGGTAGTAAAATGAATGGATTCAGGTAGATAACATGCCTACAGGAAAATTATAAGTTGAAAAATATATATGTATTTTTATTTTTAAAGTGTGTATATAAAGTAATTATTATCTTTTGGCAATTTTTCTAAGTATGTATTTTTTATTCATTCTTATTCATCCTCTCTCACACTACTGTCTCCTGTTTCCTCTGTCTACATCTTGCTTATTTTCTACTCCCACTAATAATCCTCCCTCTACTTTTATATCATATGTATTTCGTTATCCCCCAGTTTTTCCCTCCCTTTTCATGACTCCCATTTTGCCCATTCTCACACACAGACACAACACACACACACACTCAGAGAGACATTAAGATTCCAAATATGGTAGAAAACATGTATTCTGGCTTATTTTGCTTAACATTTCTAGTTTTCTCTGTTTTTCTGCAAATGCTGTGATTTCGTTGTTCTTTACAGTTGAATAAAATTCTGTTGTATATATGTACCACACTTTTATTATATGTTTTTTGTGGATAGACATCTAGACTGGTTCATTTCTTAGCTGTTGTGGATTGTATATCAATAAACACACTTGTATAAGTGTCTCTGTGGTATGTTGACTAAAGAGTTCTTTGGATATATGCCCTGGAGTGTGTTATAGTTCAATTATACAGTAGTTTTATTTTTAGTTTATTGTTTTTAGTTTTTTGAGGAGCCTCCATACTGATTTCCATGATGGCTGTAGTACATTACATTCCTACCAGCAATTAATAAGGTTTCTACTTTTTTCCACATACTTGCCAGCATTTGTTTTTATTTCTTTTGTTTTGCTTTATTTTATTAGTTCTTTGAGAATATCCTGCAGTGTTTTTTTATTGTATTCACCCTCCTCCCAACTCATCTCAGATCCATTCTCCTTTCCTTTACCATTCAACTTCATGACCATCCATTCATACCTGTTCCATCCTGCCCACCCCTAACCCCCAAGGCCTATTTGTGCTGCTCAGATACTGTTGGATGCTTCTACTAGAATATGGTCAACTTATTAGAGGTTATACTTTTACAGAAAACTTATCCATTCTCTATCAACTGCTAAGAATTTTGAAACTTTATGCCCAATGCCCCTCTCCACACTGAGATTTGGTCTGGCTTAGACTTGCACAGGTCTTGTGCATGCTGTTACAACCACTGTGAATTTATATGTGCAGCTGCCCTGCTGTATCTAGAAGACACTGTTTTCTTGTGGTCATCCACTGCCTCTGGCTTTTTCTGTCTCCTCTTTCTCAATGATCGTTGAGCCTCAGGAGGAGGAATTGTGATATAGATATCCTACTTAGGGCTAAACATTTCATAGTCTCTTATTCTCTGCACCCGAGCCAGTTGTTGATCATCATCTACTGCAAGCAGGCTTCTCTAGTGAGGGTTGAGAGATGCCTTAATCTATGTCATTTTCATCCATACTTCATTTTGATTGATATCCCTCCCCTTCTCTCCTAATCCTCCTCCATTTCTAACTTTTCCTACTGTAACTTTCTGCCCCCTCATATTTCCTCTTCTACTTTCATAGCTCATGTATTTATTAGCCATTTGTATTTGTTCTCTTCTAAAAATTTTATTTGTTCATTTACAACTGTATACATATATTCTTTCACACATATATCAGTGTACTTTGAGCTTATTCATCCTATTATCTCTCTTATGCCCTTCTACCTCAGACTAACCCTGTACCTTGATCCCTCCTAGTTTTGTGTCTTTTCTTCTGTACCTTACTGCATTTGATTTGAGTTCCTTGCATGAGCCTCAGTGGAGTGTTACTGACTTGAACAAGAGCAACTTTACAATGGCTACACCACTGAGGAATATATTTCCTGCATGTTCATTATGCAGTAACCATTAATGGCCTGTAGTTTCTCAGGGAATGGTTTAGCATTATGAACCTTTTCTTTATCCATGATGAAATGTTGATGGCCCCAACTTTCTTTTGTTGTTGTTGTTCTTTTGTATCTTTTAGGTTGAAGTATAATATAATGTGTTTCATCATAGCTTCTTTATACATATGTATCAGCAAACTTGATTCTCATGTTTCTCCCTTATGCCTGGCCCTCTCCCATATCTTCCTGTGCCCTGTAGTCTGTTTCCTTTGTTTTACCAATTAAATCTTCTGTTTCCCAATTATATGTGTTTGTTTATTTTGAGACAGGGTCTCATCTGTTGCTCTGATAACTGCATATCAATTTATTCAGGTTTACTTAAATTCAGTTTTACTAAGATGACAATTGATGAGATATATGTGAAAGTAGAGAAATTTTCTCTTTAACATATTAAATTTCCCCTCTGCTCCAAAAAATAAGACTTTCTGCTTATTACCAGAATGTCACCAAGGCACGACACACCTCCTTAGCTTTCTTTTTTAATATGTTGTTTATTAATTTTTTTTCCCATACTCACTACTGCTCCCCTTTCCTTCCCTCCTCCAAGTCCTCCCTTAGCCTCCCTTCCACCCCATCCCCCAGCCATTCTCTAGGGAGGGCAAGGAATCCCATGGTGAGTCAGTTCAGTCTGGCTTATCCTGTTGAGGTAGGTCGAGTCCGTCCCCAACCCCAGTATCTAGGCTGAGTAAGGTGTTCCTCTGTAGGGAATGGGCTCCAAGAAGCCAGTTTATGCACCAGGAGTAAGCTCTAGTTGGATTGCAAGAGGCTCCACAAACTGTCCACACCATTCAGCTGTCTTCTGTATTTGGAGGGTTTAGTTTCTTTCCATGAAAGTTCCTCAGCTATCACTTCAGAATCAGTGAGCTCCCAATAGCTTGGAAGGGCTGTGAACTTATTCTACGAGTAGGGCTGCCAGTGTCTTTTCTCTAGTGCTACTTGGCTTATCTTTGGAGGCACCCTCAGCTTCTTTTCCCTTTCAGACATCAGCACTTGTGGAATTGTGATGGGTTTGGCTTCTTTTCCGCATGTTTCCCAACTTTTACCCTGCACATTTCAAATCTTTTGTTTTCACCTTTGTGAATTTCTAACCTTCCTCATTGCTTTTTCTCTTTAGAATGTTCTGACTTTTCTCCTTTAGTGAGTCACGCAGCAGCAACTTTTCAGCTGCCATCTTAGCTATAGCTTTATGTTTTTTAACTTTCTGAATTTTATTTATTACTATTCTAGAAATTAATAATTAGCTTGAAGAGATATTCTTCCAGTGTATTGCTAAAGTAGAAGTTTTTACATATTTCTTTATATTTTCATACAATACCATATACATTTGTTTCTATGTATATACAAACATACTGTTTATGGCTTCTAACCATTTTAGAAGATTTTGAACTATATTAAATTCAGAATACTCGAAAGAGAGAAGTCATTATTTTTAAGCTATGTTTCCTGAGACTAGGTCTCATTAAGTAGCTCAAGATGACCTTGAACTTCTGTTGCTCCTGCCTTCACCTCCCTGGTAGTGGAATTGCAGACATAGGCCACTATGTTGGGTTTCAAAGGTTTTTAAAACCACATTTATTTTGCCTACCCTGGTAGTGCATGATTTCTTTTTCCCCCATTTTTCTTTTAAAAATGTATTTCATTCATTATTTGTGTGTGCACACACATGCACAAGTTTTCACAGTCAGATTCTTGAGTATGGTAGCTAAAGCACAACTTTTAGGTGTCAGTTCTTTCCTGACACATTGTGAGATGGAGACTGGAAATCAGGTCAAACTTTCTCATTGTCTTCCTCCCCTTTACATTTTATTCATTGCGTATGTGTGGGTGCATATGTGCCATATGATGAGTATGGAGATCAGATGCCAACATGTGGGAGTCAGTTCTCTTCCTTTCTACCTTATGTGGGTTCTAGAAATTGAAGTCAGTTCATCAGGTGTGCTGAGGCATCTTGCAGGTCCAGTATTAATTTTTTTAAAAAAATATATGTGTGTTTGTAAATGGGTACTTGCATACATGTTTATGAATTCTCTCAGAGGCCAGAAGAGAATAACAAATCCCCTGGAGCTGAGTAACATATGGTTGTGATCCACTCAGTATGGGTTCTGGGAGTGGAACTTGGGCCCTCTAAAAGAGCAGCAAGTGCTCTTAACCCCTGAACTGTCTCTCTAGCCCCTATTATGTCTTCCTAATTAGGGTTATAATGTATGTGTGTGTAAATAAAACATAATTTTAAAAAGTTAAATTTGACTGGATGTGATGGCATAAACGTATATTCTCAGCATTTGGGAAGTAGAGGCAGGCAGATTTCTATGTTTGTGGCTAGCCTGGTCTACATAGAGCAGTGGTTCTCAACTTTCCTAATGCTTTGACCCTTTAATACAGTTCTTCATGTTGTAGTAGCCCTCAACCATGAAATTATTTTCATTGCTACTTCATAGCTAAGGGTTTGTGATCCACAGGTTGAGAAACTGACACAGAGGGTTCCAAGCTAGCCAAGGCTATATAATGAGACTCTGCTTAAAATTTTAGAAGTTAAATATATATGTATAATGATCTCATTGAGTAATTGGATATTTTTATGAAAAAATGTTTAATAAATACCATGTTGATTTGTGCTTTCAATTGTTTAATTTGTAAGAAGAAATCATTTTCTTCTCCCAGGGCATAAAACCAGCCAGCTTCAATAAAGTCACAGACCCTGAAGTGAAGGAAATAATTGAAGGATGTATTCGACAAAACAAATCTGAAAGGTGGGTGAAATTATAACAAAATTACATAAATGATGGATGTCTTTTTTCCTGGATACTAAAATGTATATTATGGCATACCATTTGACATTTTAGACATTGTTATTTTGTGCTGAATTTGAACTAACATTTGTGTTTGTTGTGACAAATTTCGGTCATTTTCACCTTAATAGTCAGGTCAAATAAATTTTTAAGATGTAGAACAGGTAATAAATTGCTTGTTTAAGTAGTTGAGAATAAGCAGATATATTAAATTTAGTTTTATATCTTTGTGCCAGTAACAATGATAAAAGTATTATGGATATTTTTGCTCAAGAAGCATTCTATATTTGTATTAAAATTTGTATTTTTGTATAGATAACTGCTTTAGTGTTGACTTTCACTTCTTTTATTTTGAGCTATGTATAATTACTGACTTAAATTGGTAGTTCCATCTTTTAATTGTTTTTAAAAGATTTTTTTATGTGTATGTATTTGAGTGTGTGGATATATGTATGTGCACCATGTGCATGCAAGTGTGTACAAAGGCCAAAAAGGGATCAGATTCCCTGGATCTGGAGGCACATGCAGTTGTGAGCTCCTCAATGTGGGTACTAGAAACCAAAGCTGGGTTCTCTAGAAGAGTAGCAACTGTTCTTAATTGCTGAACCATCTCTCCAACCCCATTTTAGCTATTTTTAAGTGTGCCTTTTAGAAACATACATTCATATTTCTTTATATCCAGCACCACTATTAATCCCTCAAATATTTCTTCATTCTTAACTATAATTTTGTAACCTCTAATAATTTAGAATTTTCCTTCAAGACCCTGATAATCTCTAGTCTACTTTCTTATTTTAAATACTTTTTAGATCATTAATATAATTATATCATTTACCTTTTCTCTTTCCTCCCTCCAGATCTTCCCATTCATGGTCTCTCTTTCTTTTTAGATTGTTGTTACATTTGTTACATAAAGAGAGGCGTGCGCACACGCACACGCACACGCACACACACACACACACACACACACAGCAGTAAATACACCACTATAACCTGCTCAGTCTGTATAATGTTATTTGTATGTGCATGTTTTTAGGAATAACCATTTAGTATTGAATAACCAATTGGGGTGAGGGGCTCTTCCCTAGGGATGACTATTTCTCTCACAGCATTTCTTAGTTGCCTATAGTTCTTTGTCTAGAGTTGAGGCCTTATGAGCTTTTAACCTTCCACGATAGCATGTCTGTTGCTATCATCATTGTTCAGGTCATATTGTGCCCCATATAGCCAGCTGTGTTGGTGAGAGACTTCAGGGATGTGTAGCTTTCCTTTTATTTCTAGGAGCCACAATCTCTTGGCACACTTCCTGTTCCTCTGACTCTTAAAATCTTTCCTTCTCCTTTGTTGTAATGATTATTGAGTTTCAGGTGCAGGAGTTGTATTGTTGATATATCACTTAGGACTGGGCTCCACAACTTTGCATTTGATGGATTGCCTTTTCTGTAATGGTCTTCACCTGTTGCAAAGGAAGTTTCCTTGATGAGGGGTGAGAACTACACTTATCTGTGGCTATATTATGCAAGCTTTTGGTTGGTCATTGTATTGTTGATTTTTGGTGTGATTTTGTTCTCAGTGGTACTTTATTTTTTTTTAATAATTATGGCTTTGTGTCACTTTGTACAGTTTCCTGGTTATGCCCATTCTCATCTTTTTAGATGAAAATATTGCTTCCTGTTTTTTTAGGTTTGGTTTGTTTATTGTAAACATTATTAGACTGTTTATATCATGAAAAGTTTTTCTTTTACTTCAACTATGGCAGAGAGTCATGGTCTTTTAGGACTTAGAGTGCATTGCTCTAGGTTCTTTCTGTTTTCAAAAGTTCCATTGAGAAATTGCTGTTATTCTGATAGGTTTCCTTAATATGTAACTTTTAGTTTTATCTTTCAGCTTTTAGTATACTTTCTTTGTTATGTATAATTAGTGTTTTACCTATGATATACTGTGGGGATTTTCTTTTCTGGTCTTGTCTATTTGGTGTTCTATGTTTTCATTGTTTGGATGGGTGTTTCTTTCCTTAATTTGGGGAAGTTTTCTATGATTTTGTTGAAAATCTGGTCTATGACATTCACTTGAGATTCTTCACTTTTGTTTGTGTTTATAATTCAAAGGTTTGATCTTCTCATAATGTCCCACATTTCCTGCATGTTTTTTTCCATGTGTTTTTTTTCTAATTTTTCATATTCTTTGCTTATTTTACCTAGATCTTCTACTCTGTCTCCCTCAATATTAGCCTTCTGTTGTTGGTGATATCTAGCTTTAATCTATGTTCCTATAGGATGCAAGGTATTATTGTGTTAATGTATTGTAGTTTAATTTTCTTTTAACTGTTTAGACTTATGTTCAAGTCTATTGTCACTTTTGAAGAATGTTCCATAAGGTGCTGAGAAGAAGGTATATTCTTTTGTGTTTGGGTGGAATGCTCTGTAAAAATCCATTAGGTTCATCTTGTTTATAACATCAGTTAGCTCCAGCATTTCTCTGTTTATTTTTGTCTGGTTGGCCTGTCCATTGGTGAAAGTGTGATATTGAAGTCTATTATGTCAGATACTAAAATGACTACACCAGCTTGCTTTATAGGTCCATTTGCTTGGAATATCTTTTTCCATCCTTTTGCCCTGAGGTGATGTCTATCCTCAATGAGGTGTGTTTCTTGGATACAACAGAAGGATGGGTCCTGTTTTCCCATCCATTCTGGTAATCTGTGTCTTTTTATTGGAAAATAATTGAGACCTTTGATATTGAGAAATACCAATGAGCAGTGTTTGTTAATTCCTGTGTTGGGGGGGTGTATGTGTGTCGGGGTCTGGGATTATTTATTTGATGTGTTTATTGGTTGTAGTTAACCTCTTTAGGTTGGAGTTTTCCTTCTAGCACCTGCCTTACTTAGGGTTTCTGTTGCCATTAAGAGTCACCATGACCATGACAACACTTATAAAGGAAAACATTTAATTGGGGCTAGTACAGTTCAGAGGTTTAGTCCATTATCATCATGGTGCATGGCAGCATACAGGCAGACATGGTGCTTGGGAAATGATTAGAATTTTACTTCTTGATCCACAAGCAGTAGAAAGAGACAGTCATACTAGGCTTGGCTTGAGCATTTTAGAACTCAAAGCCTACCCCCAGTGACACTTCCTCCAACAATGCCACACCTACCTCAACAAGGTCACACTTCCTAATAGTGCCATTCCATGACCAAAGCATTCAAACCCAGGAGTCTATGGGGATCATTCCTATTCAAACCACCACATTATCTATGTCTTTTATAGCTGTGGCTTTCTATATAGACATAATAGATATAGACATTAATTATAATATGTATATATTAAAAGTTTGTGAAGGAAATATTACTTGCCAAAGCTTGCAAAGAACCCTTTCAAGTCATATTCTGTTGCTTCTCTTCAGAGATGGTTAGTCTCTGATATTAAGTTAGAGTTATATTCATTATATGTATAGTATAGCCTAAAAGTAGAGTTCATTACTTCCAGAAAACCATTGGAGTTGAGTATGCTTGTGCATGCTTGTAACCCTAGCATATAGAAGACCATGCAAAATAATTGAGATTGGGAGACTAGCTTGACCTATATAGTGACTATGTCTACAAAGGACATGGTAGCACATCCCTTTAACCCAGCACTTGAGATTCTGAGACAGGCTAATCTCTGTATGTTTAAGGCCAGCCTGGTCTATATAGCAAGTTCCAAGTCAGCCAATGCTACACAATGAGACACTATCTCAAGTTAAAAACAAAGAGACTACTGTTCTTCATTGAACCTCATTAGCTTTACCTATGACATTCTTTTTATTTATTTATTTATTTTGTATTGATCAAGAAAAACAGTAAAATGAATTTAAAATGCTGAGAAGTTAACAATAACTATAAAGAAGATAAAAATCATAAGCATGACTTATCAAGGGTGATAATGCAAATAAGATTGCTACACATATATTTACTTTGTGTGCAGCTTTCCCTCTGAATTTTTTTTTTCCATTCCTGTATATCCTTATTCAAGGTCTTTTAAAGAGTGAAGGACACACTAATTAAATTTTGAAAAAAAAAAGTGTTTTTGAAATAGAGCTTCATTTTGTAGCCTAAACTGTCCTGAAAACTCACTATATGACACAGGTTGACTGTGGTATAGGAGTGAGCCATCACACACATTTTCTGAGTGGATAATTGTTAATTGAAGTCGTCTGTTTCAAACATTTGTAAGAATTTGGATTTCCAGTTCACCTTAGAGTTTATATATCTGGAAAATGTTTTTTAGTATCCTTTGTTGAAGATTTGTTGCTTTAGTCTTAGTAGTAATGTAAGCCAGTGGCTTAAGGCAAGCTAATAAATCCACCTAACAGTTCTCTTAGGCATAGTTTTATATGTGTTAGACTTTGCTATCAAGGTATGTTATTGGTTATTAATCCTTAATTAAGATCCTTCTATATGCATGTGAGTTGACATTTTTTGTGTCCATAGTAAATTTATTATCACATGTAGTTTTTATAGCAAAACAAATAATTAATGGCTTAATAGAAAATGTAAGATTCTCACTTTGATGCAATTAACTTTTACTACTTGAAAGATTGTATCTTGCTTATGACTGAAAGTATTGATAATGAGATGTATATTTTGTTTATTAGGTTATCGATCAAGGACCTACTAAACCATGCATTTTTTGCTGAGGATACTGGACTTAGGGTGGAGTTAGCAGAGGAAGATGATTGCTCAAATTCATCCCTGGCTTTAAGACTCTGGGTTGAAGATCCTAAAAAATTAAAAGGCAAACATAAAGACAATGAAGCTATTGAATTTAGTTTCAATTTAGAAACAGATACACCTGAGGAGGTAGCATATGAAATGGTAAGTAAATCTTAGTGATGCTTTCCCTACACATTACAGTATCCTGATTGATTGAGTCTTTTCTACTTCCTTCTTTCCTTTCATATTCTTTTGTATACTTTCTCTCTTACTGTATGTTTATATAGGTATGCCTGCATGGGTATGTATTTTTATCTCACCAGTGCAGGGATTATAGGTGTGTGCTTTTGTTTGGTTGCTTTTGGTTTTTTGAGATAGATTTTTCACTCTTTAGCCCTGTCTGTACTGGAAGTCACCCTGTATATCAGGCTGGCCTTCAGCTCACAGAGATCCACCTGCCTCTACCTTTGGGATTAAAGGTATGTGTAGCAATACTTTTTTGTTGGGATCACCAGCCTGCTAATGCGCCCTGGAGAGTTATTATTAATTATGAAAGTTTGGCCTTTAGCTTAGGCTTGTCTCAATAGCTCATAACTTACATTAACCCATATTTTAAATTTATGTTCTGCCATGTGACATTACCTCTTACATCATGCATCTTTTGTCTTCTCCATGTCTGGCTGATGACCCATCTCTTTTCTTCTCAGAACCCTCTCTGTTTCTGGAGGATGTCTCATCCATACCTCCTGCCTAGCTATTAGCCATAAGCTTTTGTTCACCAGTCATAGTGATACACCTCCATACAGTGTATAGGTGTGTGCCACCACCACCCTGCTCAGGTGTATGCTTTTATGCTTTGCTTTTTGCATAGGTGTTGAAGTTTCAAATTCAAATGCCCATGCTTGCACATCAAGCACTTTACTGACCAAGACATCTCCTAGACTCCTGTTTTCTTTTTTTATATTGTTATTTCATTGCAAAATATTTTAACTATCAAGATATATTTAATTTGCATGCTCACTGTAAAGAGCTGTATAAAAGTACCTTTGTTAAAGTAAAATTGGAAGCTGTGGAAATGGTTCAGTTGATAAAGTACCTGTTGTACAAACATGAGAACCTGAGTTTGGATCCCCAGCACATGTATGAGGGGTGTGGTATAGCTGTGTAACCGTAGCTCTGGATGTATGAAGATGTTGACTTCTGGGTACACATACACACATACAAAATAAATTTTAGCCCTCCAGGAAGATCAGACGATCTGCTGTTTCTTATTTCTGGAACTTTTGTTATTTGGATGGTGGGTCTCTTGTATTGGTTCTCAAGTATTCTTTTTTTTATCTCCCCCTTTTACCTTTTCTTGAGACAAGGTCTCATGTAACCCAAATTGGTCTAGAATTAATTGTGTAGCTGAAGGTGCCTTGAAGTTCAGATCCCCCTTTCTTTGTCTCCCAGTGCTGGAATTTCAGGTGTGTGCTACCATGTCTAGCTTGTTTTTATTGATATGTAACTTTAAAAGTCATTTACTATGAGCTGGGTTTATTGAGAGCTTTAGGCTGGGCAAAATTGGTTATGTGTTCTTCATCTGGGTTTTTATTGTTGTTGTTTTTAAACAGGATTATGCTATGTAGCTTTGACTGACATTGTTGTTGTTCTTTTTAAACAGGATTATGCTATGTAGCTTTGACTGACATGGTAATCACAATATACCCCAGGCTGACACCTCACACTTGTGGCAAGCTTCCTGCCTTTTCCTTCCAAATGCTGGGATTACCATTTCCATTAACATTTTAGTAATCCTTCAACTACCTGTAGTGTCTTACCCAACCTTTCAAATGGTCCTTGATATAGAGGAGTGTCGATTGAGAAATTACAAAGACAGAATAGACAAAGACAGAATGAATAGAATAGAGAGAGGGCTATCAGTCAATACTGAAGCCCCAAGTTTATTTCTCAGGTTTTTTTTATACACAAAGCAGGGGAAGCAAAATAACCTTCCCCTCTCAAGGTACAAAGTACAGACAAGTGTAAACACCTCTTTAAATTCTCAAAACATCTAGTAACCACATAAAACATCCTGTTATTTGGCCTTGAAGAGTAAGATACCTAATGATCAGGCCTTTGGCCAAACATCCTGCCAATACAGCCTTGTGGAACAAAACAAGCTCTGACTCTGATGGAATCAGGCCACTCTATGGAGTTACTTGTGGGTTCCCACAACTACCATGAATTTTCTAACCTGCAGACTTTTAAGACAAGTTTTAAATAGTAGACTGTAGGCTGGGCTTCATGGTACATGCCTATAATTCTAGCACTTAGAGGGTAGAAGTAGGAGATCAAAGAGTTCAAGCTCACTCTGAACTACTATAAATGGGCCAGTTTGGGTTACTTGAGACCCTGTCTCAAAAATAGAAAATAAGGGGCTGGAGAGATGGCTCAGAGGTTAAGAGCACTGACTGTTCTTCCAGAGGTCCTGAGTTCAATTCCCAGCAAAACCACATGGTGGCTCACAACCATCTATGATGAGGTCTGGCGCCCTCTTCTGTAAAAACTGTATGCATAATAAATAAATAAATCAAAAAAAATTAAAAAAAAATAGAAAATAAAAAAAGCAAGCAGACTGTAGGACTAAACATGATATTGCCATGGTACTTCTTCAAATTATGTTCTCTGCTGCTGATCCCTGTTCCTTAGAGACAGGGATAGAACTCTTTCCTGTTCTCATACTATTCTAATGCCTAGTAAGATATAGCAAGTACTCTGCTGTGAGCATACATTTCTCTGCTTAGAATGTTGATCTCTGCTCCCAACTTCACCTGTATTTTTTTTAATAGACTACATTCCTATTTTGGGGATATTAATTCAGTTCAAAACTATAGTACCATTATTTTTTTCCTCCAGAGAGTTTTTTTTAAGTTTTTATTTCAGCATCTCATTTTGCTTTATTTAATGTTAAGCTTATTCCCATCTTGTAGTATCAGATAATGTGCTCATGTAAGGCAAAAGGCAATTTTAGTTAGCTATATTTCTCTGGTGTCGTTACTGAGCATGCTGTTACTAGATTTTGAGATAGGGTTTGTAACTGGCATTATATGATCCTGTTGCCTCAGTCCCTGAAGTGTTATTCTTGTATCAGTTACAGGCTCTCACATATATACATGTTCAATTTAATATAGACAAGCTATTAATTATTAGTTATTTAATAGAATTTTGAGTTTGTTATACAAAATAATTGATTTAAGTGAAGAAGCAGTTTATTATGTTTTCTTTGTAGGTCAAGTCTGGATTCTTCCATGAAAGTGATTCCAAAGCTGTTGCTAAGTCCATTAGGGACCGAGTGACACTTATAAAAAAGATAAGGGAAAAGAAGCCTACTGGATGCTTGGAGGAACGCAGGGATTCTCAGTACAAGTATGTGGGGAATGTACTTCCTCAGCAGCAGACTCCAACTTTACCATCTGCTCCTGGTACACACACTGTGGCTGAATCTGAAGAAACAGAAGTTGATCAACATCTTCGACAGCAGCTTCTACAGAGAAAACCACAGCAACAGTGTTCCTCTGTTAGAGGTAAGACAACTGTAAAGGCAAAGAAATGTCTATAGTTCCTTGTCTTTAAAGAGCATTTTTGTAGTTCTCAGAGTATTCTGTTACCTATAATTATATTAATCCTTTTAAAAAACATTTGAAATAGGCAAGATGATTTCTTTATCTTAAAATCAAGAAAGGTGGGCTAGGAATTTGTTCCACTTGGAATTGCTGCCTAGTATGCAGGAAGCCCTGTGCTTGATATATGAACTGAGCATGGTGGTACTTAACCAGTTATCTTAGCATTTGGAAAGTGGAGGCAGGAGTATTAGGTTCATGTTCATCCTCAGCTAGTTCAAGGCCAAACTGGAATACATAATATTTATCTGAAAATAAATTTAAGAAAGTCTTCAAGTGACTTGTTCAATGTTCTAGTTGCAGAAACAGTATTCTATAGCAACTATTCTAGTTTAGTCAAATGATATTAATAATATTTGTAGTAATCTATCATTAGACCATGAAGAAAATTTAGAAGTAAAGATATAGTTATTTCTTAAGTTTTCTAAATGTTAAAAGCCTTAGTATTTTAGACTGTAATGAAAATGTAAGTCCTCTATTTTTTTTCCTCAATAATTTGTTGTGGTTTATTTAGGAATACACAGTGCAGGGTGTGATGGCATAGGCCTTTAATCTCAACACTCTGGAGGCAGAGGCAGGCAAATCTTCATGAGTTAGAGGCCAGTCTGGTCTACACAGTGAGTCCCAAGCCAGCCAGAGCTACATAGTGAGACCATCTTAAAACAACAGCAACAACCAATTAATTAATTTAATAAAAATAAAAAAGTAAAGGCACAGTATTTGCCAGTTGTTCTACAAAATAAAGTACTTTTTTTCCTACTCATTTTCTAGGCGATATAAAACGTGACACTTAGATTTTACTGAAATCATGACAGCAAGTGTACATTAGATAGGCTGCACATGAGCTGACTGGCAAATAGGGTTGGTTGCTTTTTCCTCTTTGTTATCTTTTTCTTCTTTGTTTTGGAGATGATCTTGCTGTATAGCCCAGGATGTTCCCTCAGATTCATGATCTTCTTGCCTATTCCTTCTAAGTGCTAGGATTATGGGCATATGCCATTGTACTTGGCTGCTGCTTTTTCCCTCTTTTTCGCTTTTTGGTCTTTCCTTTCTCCTCATACTCTTTTTTTCTTACCACTTTACCTCTTGTTCTCTACCTCTTTCTCTTTGTTTTTTTTTCCTGCAGTGATTGGGATAGAACCCAAGGCCTTATGCCTGCTAGGCAAGTAATCCACCACAGAACCATACCTTCAGCTCCTGATTTTTTTTTTTTAAAGACAGGGTCTCTCTCTCTCTAGCCCTGGCTGTCCTGGAACTCACTCTTTAGACCATGCTCACTTCAAAGTCATGAAAATCTACTTGCCTCTGCCTCCCACGTGCTGGAATTAAAGATTTGTGCTACCACACCTAGCTTTATTATTTTTAATTTTGCTTTATAAATAAAAAAAATTTCTTTCTCTGGGAGATGGATATGATAATATCTGCTTATAATCTCAGCATTTTAAAGGCTGAGATAGGAGGATCAAGACTTTGATGTCAGGCTGAGGAAATGAGTCAGTACTTGCCTAGTACAAGACATGGATTTTATACCCAGAACCCCCGAAAAAAAGCCAGGTTTGATGGTGTACACTTGTGATCCCTGTGCTATAGAAGTGGAAAGAGGTAGATCTCCAAGGTTTGCTGGTTAGTTAGCCTAGCCTATTTTGTGAGCTAGAAGCTAGTGAAAGATCCTGTATGAAAAAAAGATGCCTTGGGGCCAATATCCAGGGTTGTACACCTTTCCATACACATGTAAGTATTGTCTATTTTCCTCCCCCATCTCTCTCTGTATTTTTCTTCCTTTTCCCCTTTACTCTTCCTCTCTTCCATAGTTTGAGGCTACTTTCGGAAACAAGAAACAACAGAAGAAAAAGAGAAAAATTTAGGGATGGAAACATACCTCACTATCAGAATGTGAATTTATCATATCTAGGACCCTGTGTTTGATCCCTTGCATTCTACAAAAAAAAGAAACTATTGTTTAAATTACAGTATCAACATTTTGTTGATCCATAAGGAATTTTACCTGTTGGTTTTTTGTTTTATTTTGAGACAGGCCTTGCTGTGGTAAGCCATACTGTCTTTGTATTTAACTTGTAACACAGGCTGGCCTCTAACTTTTGATCTTTTTTCTTTTATCTCTCAAATACTGGTATTAGTTGTTTTTAAAAAAGTATTAAGTATGTGCATTTTATTTGAAACTATGATACTCATAGTAGAAAAAACATTAAAGAAACATTTAACTCTTACTTAAATCATTTGAACATTGTGCTTCATGTCTTCCATTCTACCTTTTGCTCAATTTCTTTGTTAAAGGTGACACTTCATCTGAGGCAGCAGCTGGACCAATTCTACATTCAGATACTTCAAGTCTTCCCACTGTAGCCTATTCTTCAAATCAGACAACTAACTCTCAGGTATTTTTTAGTGTCCTACAGTCTGAAATAAGTGTTCCAAGGCAAATATATATTCTTCTCACCAACTAGTAGGACATTGCCAGCAAATTTCAGGGATGAGGGAATTACTACTGTATTTTATATATTGGAGGGTTTATCTGTTTTCTTCTATTTACCAGTTGCAGGAGCAGCCAAAGCTGACTCAGTCCCCAGTTTTGCCTGTGGTTCAAGGTCAGTCCTCTGTTATTCCCATATATGCCGCTGGACTTGCAGTTGTTTCACAGTCCCAAATTTCTCCATTAACTATCCAGAAGGTCTCACAGATAAAGGTAAGATGCATTTTTTTTGTTTATTTGTTTCTTTTGAGACAGTTTTTCTGTATAGCCCTGGCTATCCTGGAATTCACTTTGTAGACCAGGCTGGCCCCCAACTTCAGAGATTCACTTGCCTCTGCCTCCTGAGTGCTGGAATTAAAGGTGTGCACTACCACCATCCAGCAAGTGAGAAAAATTTTTAAAAGTATTTTTAGTTTTGGATGTAAAAATTTAGATTTATTTATATGAGTGTTTTGCCTGTATGTATGTCTATGTGTCACATGCATTCCTGGTACCTGTATGCCAGAAGAAGGTGACAGATCTGGAATAGGACTTAAAGATAATTGTGAGCTGCCAAGTGGGTGCTTGAAATTGAACTTGGTCCCCTGGAAGTGCATCTAGTGCTCTTTACCTGCTGAGCTATCTCTCCAACCTCTATAAGTCACATATTTTAGAGGCTGTTTATTAATTTAAACATATTTTCCTATTGTCTATGTTTTTCTGACAGATAATAATTCTCTTTCATTAGTTAGCCCTAGATTAGGTAAAGATCACTAAAAGTTTAAAGTTATTCATACTTCTGTATAGCCAGTACATTTCTCTTGAGGATATACTTAATACTGTGCAAATAAAATCTAGAAATACTATATCTGGAGAAGAATAGAAAACTTAGTGCAACCAAAGGTTTACTAGAGACTCTATTAGTTTTTTTGTTTATTGTTTGTTTTTTGCTAAACCAATCTTTTCTTTATATTGGAATTTTCTAGATTGGTTAGATGATGGAGAAATACCTATTTCAGTTAATTAAAGCATTACGTATTTTATAGACTTTCCTAATTTTTAACACATTCATCTAAATTCTTGGTTTATTGTTAGATTATTTTTTTCTAGGAGAGTTTTGATTTTCAAACACATTCCTTTTCATCTCTGGGCTCTAAGTTCATTGGTATTCTCTAGTTAGCATGTGGAACATTGGTTTCTTTTGAGAAACTGGCCCATAGGTAGTTTCAGTTTATTGAAAGACTTTTTGTTGTTCTTTTTTGAGGCAAGGTTTTTTTTTTATGTAAGCTTGGCTGTTCTGGAACTCAGTATGTAGAATAGGTTGGCCTCAAACTCATGGAGATCTACCTGCCTCTGTGCTGAAATTAAAGGTGTGTGCCACCACTGCCCAGTTCTGTCAATAGACTTAATGACTACTACCTTCCTAGAAAATAAAGATAAGACATTATTCTTACCTTCAGAGCGTTCATAATCTTGTAGGAGAAAGCTGATGTGCACTTGAAAAATGATAGAAGCATTTAAAATAGCTGGAGATAATCTTGGTCTGTAGATACAGTTGAGTATTTGGGTAGTATTTATAAGTGATATGATATATATCTGCAGTTGAGCTCTGTATGCAGAAGTTTCTGTCCCACCAATAGCTCCCAAACACCCAACAGCCGTTTCCCCAAATAATTGATTTGAAGGCTTAATATTACTTATAAATACTCTACCGGTAGCTTAGGCTTATTACTAACTAGCTCTTACACTTAAATGAACCCATAATTCTTATCTATGTTTAGCCATGTGGCTTGGTACCTTTTCTCAGTACAGCATTCTTAACTTGCTTCATCTGTGGCTGGTTGGCTGGTGTCTCCTGACTCCAGCCTTCCTCTCCCAGAATTCTCCTAGTCTGGTTACCCTTCTTATCCTTCCTGCCTGATTGGCTACTGGCCAATCAGAGTTTTATTAAGCCAATTCAAGTAACAAATCTTTATAGTGTACAAGAATATTATTCCACAACAGAGCTCACTTTGTGGTTTAATTATTTCTTTCTAATCATATCTTATATGCTGAATATATGCTTAACTTTAAGTGCATACATATTGGCATGTCTTTAAAATGTATTTAAATTTTTGAAAGTTTCAAAATTAATACTCAAGTTGAATGTCATATCATATACCTAGAATCTCAGTATTCGGGAGGCTAGGAAGGAAAGATCACAAGTTCAGCTCAAGCCTGAGCTGCATAGCAAATTTTAGGCCAGTCTGAACTACATAGCAAGATCCTGTTCATCTAATTTAAATATTTAGAAGCTATAGTCTCAAATATAAAGTTATTTCTCACTGGAAGGATAACAAATTAACAGGTGATTTTTACTTTCTTCTTTATAATTCTATGAACAGTGTCTCTTGGTCCCTATGTATGTACATACAAACTCATGCATACACATCAATAAAAATAGGCATTAGAAATATTAATAAATAGGCCCAAATGCATATTGTATTCTTACTATTTTTATATCCTATCTACTTTATTTACTACATAAAACACACCTAAGCAGCTGTCTTATTCACTGTTCTATTGCTATAAAGAGACATGACCAAGTCAACTTATAAGAGAAAGCATTTAATTGGTGCTTGCTTACATTTTCAGGGTTTTATCCATTATCATCATGGTAGGGAATGTGGCAGCAGGCAGGCATGGTGTTGGAACAGTAACTGAGAGTTCTACATTCTGATCTGCAGACAGGAGGCAAAGAGAGAGACTAAACCCTGTATGGGATTATGAAATCCCAGAGCCCACAACTAGTGACAGACTTCCCTCAACAAGACCACACCTTCTAATCTTTCTTAAAAAATAGTCTAACAGCTGAGCACCAAACATTCAGATATCTGAGCCAATGAGAGCTGCTATTATTCAAACCACTACAGCAACCATTTGGATCTTTTTATGAGCAAGTGTTCAAACTCTAGTAATGATTACAACTAGCTTTTACTTATTTTTGTCAACTTTCTCCTGTACTTTTGAGAGAATACTTATTTTTTTTAGTTATTATATTGAAAACCTTTGTATTTTCTCTTGGAGCATGTGTCCAGATTGTGTGAAAGTGTCAGATTTAGTTACTTTTCTTTACCAGGGTTTGAATAATTCTTTGGTAAGTGCAATAAATGAGAAGCCATGAGCAATATATTGCTAGGACTGTTCCTAGCTCTTTCATTTAATCAACTAGAATTTATTCGTGGTGTTAGGAGTCTTGTACAATAAATGCTTGTTCCTAGCACGTTTTAGATTACTTGGTGAAAATTTTAGCATATAGCATTATTTCTTGAGTCTGTTTGGAACAATCCCGTTAAAATGGGAAAGTATAAGAATTTACAATTTGGATTTTCCTTACACTAACACCAGGAACTACAGCTGGCCCTTAGAGCAGATGGACAAACTTCAGCCCAAGTTATGACTTTAGACTTGTTAGTTATTGGAGTTTTCACAACTAACCCTTCTCCAGTTAATTTCTCAGACATTGCCTGCTTCATGGATGACTTTCCAGTATCTAACACTTGGTCTTCAACTTGAGCTTGGCCTTAAAAATGGGAATAAGGCATTAATCAAACTACTATTTGCCAATCAGACTTGTTTCTTACCAGTTAATTATCTTCAAACTTTGTTAAATCTTTCTGTCCAAAATGTGAACAGTACACAGAACACTGCTAGCAAAGCTTGTTTTCCCTTCTAATTCCATTGGGAGGCATTTGGGGACCCGTCAGCCGTTGCAAAAAGTACAGTCACTATCCAGTGGTACTTCAGGAATGTATAACTCCCGGTTCTTCTGTGCCACAAAGCCAGATGCATTTGAAGGATTCTTATTTTCAAGCCGCTATTCAGCAGCAGCTTTGATTTTCACAGCTTAATATGGAAGCACCACAGGAGAATGTTCACCGGGATTGTATTCTGCAAGGGTCTGAAGCTCTTTCAAGTCAGCAGCAGCCAAAGGGTGGTTCTGAAAGTTGTGCTTTGGTCATGGGAACCACTATCTTATCCTATTCAAAACATTTATTTAGCGCCACCTACAGAAGTACCACTTTTCCCACTGAAGGTTTCTGAGCAGCTGCCCTGTGTGATACATCCCCAGGAACAGAATTACTTTCTTAGTACAGCTAACCTACACAGGCTTTCTGTTTCATTCAGTGTCAACCTTGAGTATCTACCTTATATTGTACAACCACTGGGGTTACAGCATATTCCATGTAAGCTTCTTATAATTATATATGAGGCTGTGGGGGCCAGTCTCATTCAAACCACCACAGTATGTATGTGTGTGTTCCTAAGTATATAAATACTGCCTGCTTAGTCCATATGATGTTATATGTATCTATATGTTTTCAGGGCTGACCATTGGTATTGGGAAAGCTCATCTTGAGTGAAGACAGTTTTGTCCATTCTCATCATTCTGTAGTTGCCTGTGGTTCTTTGTCTAGCTTTGAAGCCTCATGAGCTTTTCTCCTGTCTATTTTGGCATGTCTGTTGTTGTTGTTCTTGTTCAGCTCATGTTTAGGCAGTCATGTTAGTGAGACTTTATGAATGTAGCTTCTGACATTCCTAGGAGACACAATCTCATAGCAAGCTCCATGGTCTCTGGCTGTTACAGTCTTTTCTTTTCCCCTTCCACTACGACTGCTGAGCCTATGTATGGCAGTTGTGTTGTAGATGTATTAGTTGTGATTGGGCTCTACAACTCTGTATTTTAGACACTCATATTAGTGGGTGCCTAAGTTTTCAATACCTGGCATGATTTTCCTCTGGCTGAGTAGTCCTTGAGTCTAATTAGAGAACTGTTGCTTATCATCAAATATACATGTCACGCTGAACCCCTAAGACTTACCATGCCTTGTTGGTTATTCTGGTTCACATGTATTATTATAGCCAGGTAGAACTGTTGGTTGTTTCCCTCTGTTAGAAGTTTGCATGCTACCTGTACTATGAAAGCTAGTTCTCTGGAAGGAGACTCTCATATTAGTTCCAACTCAGTGGCCTCTGGGCTCTGTGTCTAAGGTGCCTATTATTTTCAACAATAGGAACTTCCACCTCTGAGGCAACCAAGGGCAACAACAATGGCCTGTAATGTTTTGGAAGTCTCTTGGACAACTTTGACCAACAACTCAAAAGACAGTTTCTTATATCTGGTGTTGGGGTTTTTTATTAGATAGTTTATGGCTCTTGCAGGAAGCATTGTCAGTTCAGATGTGAAAATTACATTGAAACTATATATGTGTGTGTATACATAGGCTTATAGGCATTATAGGTATTTTTAGGTAGATAGTTGGTAGTATAATTCCTAATGATTTTTTCAGACATTCTTTTTTAAAGATTTATTTATTTAACATATATACAGTATACAAAAGAGGGTATCAGATGTCATCATAGATGGTTGTGAGCCACCGTGTGGTTGCTGGGTATTGAACTCAGGTCCTCTGGAAGAATAGTCAGTGCTCTTAACCTCTGAGCCGTCTCTCTAGCCCCTGGACATTCTTACTGTTATATACTCTACTTCATCCTTCATATATTTATCTTCATCCTTCTTGCTAAAGTACTTCCCCATTTTCCCAAGTCCCCCTTCAGATCACTTATATCCTATTACCCGCTTCTCTTATTTATCCTAACTTGCCCCCCCCACACCCTTTTTACTTTCCTGATTTCTGCAGTTAATTTCAGGTTGTATTATTCTCAGATAAGAAGAATACATGTGATGTCTGTCTTTTTGGGTCTGAGTTACCTCATTCTTTTCTATTCCCATCTATTTATTTTCAAACCCATGACTTCATGTTTATTTACAGCTGAATAGTGTAACATAGTGTATATGCACCACATTTTTATTATCCCCTCATTAGGTGAAGAACATGGGGGTTGTTTCCATTTTCTAGCTATTGTCAATAGAGCATCAATGAACATGTCTGTGGAGTAACATTGAATTCTTTGGGTATATGCCAAGCAGTGTATAGCTGTATCATATAGTAGATTTATTTTTAGCTTTTTGAGGTTTCTTCACATTGATTTCCAGAATGATTGGACCAGTTTACAATCCTATCAATGGTAAATAAGTGTTTCTTTATCCCCACATCCTCTCCAACATTTGTTGTTGGTTATTTTCTTGACCTTTGCCAATTCTAACTGGAAAAAGATGAAATCTCAAAGTTTTGATTTGCATTTCTCTAATTCTTAGGACCCATAAGCATTTTGTAGATGTTTCTTAGCCATTTTTATTTCTTCTTTTTAGAATTCTGTCTAGATTCTAAGCCCATTCTTTGAGTGGGTCAGCTTTTCTCTTTTTTTGTGGTAATGGGGATGAACACAGGGCCTCACATTTGGTAGATGAGTGCTGGCTCTATCACTGATCTAACTCTCCAACATCCCCACCCCCATTCTAAAAGCATTACGTTTATTTCCCTCATATCAGTCAAAGGATTATTTTCATTTTATAAGTAATGAAGGTAATGCTCAGAGAAGTTATGCACCATCCCCTGTATCATAAAAGATTGCCTGCATTTAAACCAAGACTGCCTAGATTCAGAGACTGTGAACACAATCATACTGCGCAGCCCTTTTGTTAGTTATCCTCCCTTGCCAGAATTGGGATCTTAGTAAGTTAGTTCATGAAATTGATTTAATTGGTTAAAGGAAAGAATGGAGAATCTGAGTTTTGGTTGTTTGGTTGTTGTTTTTCTCTTCTGCTTTGCTTTAGAGGTATCTGAAAGTCTGAATTAATTATTGAGTTAATAGAATGTTGTTCAGTCCATTGGTAAAGGGTGTATTGTGCTATAAGAGTTATTTTCTAGTGATGACATATTGCTATTACAAACAGCTGTTATCTCAGATACTATGTTTTTTACAATTTCCTTTTCATTAAGGACATAAATGATGAATCTCAATGTGTACACACTGAGTCCAAACAAGAATAGGCAAAGCTGTGTCTTGCAAAGATCCTTATTTACACAGGGAATACTTTCCAGAATGAGTTATTTGAAATAAATGGGTTCATAAAGATTTTGAATCAGAATATATCTCTTTGGGCAGATTTCATGTGTTTTATATTTTTTTCATAATTAAAATACTCCCTGGCAATTTATTTCAAAAATCTTTAGAAATACAGAATAAGTGAAAATATTGTATGAAAATCTTTTATATCTACTACTGAAAATTTATCATTGACTTTTGTTATATATGTTCTATTACAAACCTACTCTGATAATCAGATTGAACATGAAGACTGTAGCTTGCATACTTGATACATAATATTTCTTCTTTGTTGCATTGCCATCTTATTTTTCTGATGCATTTCAAAGTTAAAATATGTGTGTATGTATATATGTATATATTTTCATAATACCACAGCACAGGTATTCTTAACTAGAACTCAGTATTTTTGTTTAAATTTACATACAGTAAAAGGCAAATATTATAATCCTGTAAGTTTTGACAAATTCTAAGCAACCAAAAAGCCTATATGAAATAACGAAAGCCATTGTCAGGATGGTTTTAGTTCACATATTGATAAACTTTCTAAAAAATATAGACAGTGACTTAGGGTTTGTAGGCTATATAATCTCTGCTGCAACTACTGAGTTGTGCTGTTATATACATGAAAGCAATCACAGATAAATTGTAAGCAACCAGACATGGCTCTGTTCTAATAAAATTTAGCTTGCAAAAATAAATGTTTCATTAGATTTGTCCTATAGGTCACATCTTGCCTACCAATACAATTCTACATCTATTACTTCAGAAAATCCTTCATGCATCTTCTTTGTTAAGTCCTCTACAAACTATATATAACCAGTGTCAACCTCCATTGATTTTTTTTTTTTTTTTGGCTATAGGTGAGTCTATCATATAAATGAAATATACAATATATACTTGAGTAAGACTTCTGTTAGTAAACATGTTTTTGAGATTGAGCTATTTTGTATAAAGCAGTAAACTGTTTTACTGTAGAATAACTTTAATTATGAATATACTAAATGTATTTGTCCATCAATTATTTTTTAACACTTAAATGCTTTCTGAAGTTTTGGTCTAGTATGACTAAAACTGCTCAGAACATTCTTTTTTTAAAAAAAAAAACTTTACTTATTTATTTATTTGCCTTGGTGTTTGCCTGGAACTGGAACTACAGACAGTTGTTAGCTGCCATGTGGGTGCTGGGAATCGAACCTGGGTCTCTGGAAGAGCAGACGGTGCTCTTAACCGCTGAGCCATCTCTCCAGTCCCCCAGAACATTCTTATATAAGCCTCTTTGTGAGCATATTTTTATTTGTCATGGATAACAGCTAGGGATATGTTTCATTGGGGCATAGAATAAGTGGTTATGCTATTTTATTATTGTACTTTTATAGAAATCTTCCAAGTGTGATAGCACATGCCTTTAAACACAACACTCTGGAGACAGAAACAGGCAGATGGATCTTTGTGAGTTTGTGGCCAGCATGGTGTAGTTAACAAATTCTAGACCAGTTAAGGCTGCATAGTGAGACACTGTTGAAAGAAAGAGAGAGCATGACGAAGAGAGGAGAGATGGAAGGAAGGAAAAGAGGAAAGGGAAAGGGAAGGGGATGGAGGGAAGGAAAGAGAGAGAAAAATTAATAGTATTCCAAATTACCTGCACTATTCTACACTAGCATCAGCAATGTATTGAGAGTTCCTCACCCTGACTTACATGTGGTGTCTTAAAAAATTTCTGGGATTTTAGGCATGTTCCACTATGTCTTCTAGTTTGGTGTTTTTAGTTTTAATGACTCTAGTAGGATGTTAGTGAGTCTCATTGTGTTTTAAAATATTTATTTTAAATTATGTGTATATGTGTGTGCATGTGCAAGTGTTCTTAGAGGCCAGAGTCATCAAATCCCCTGGAGCTAGAGTTACAAATGTTTATAAACTCATCGATGTGTGTGCTGGTAACTGAACCTCAACAAGAGCAGTATGTGCTTTTAACAACAGACAAATCAATCTCTCCAGTCCCTCATTGTGGTTTTGTTTTTCTTATGTCTGTGATATTGAGCACCTTTTCATGTATTTGTTATTCTAAAATTTTTTGTTGTGTTCATTTGTCCATTTTGTTTTGCTATTGTATTTTTATATATATCTTTATATATTTGTCACAATACCAGTTCTTTCTCAGATACATACTTTACAATATATTCTCTAATCTATGGTTTGCCTATTCATTTTTGTAATGTTCTCACTTATTAGACAAAGTATTTAATATGAAGAATCTAATTGTCATTCTTGCTTTGTATGACCTAAGAAACCTTTGTACCTATGTTCTAAAGATACTCTGTAATATTTATGAGGGTTTTTTTTAATTGGTAGGGTATCTTATGTTAATGCCTGTGTACCTTTTCAATTAGTTTTTATTAATGATATGAAGTAGAGGGTAAATGTTCATTTTTTGATATTATTTCAGTTCAGCATGATTTATTGAAAGCACATTGCAATCTCCATATTCTTTAATGAACCCATTTGATTATGGCCCTATTTTGTAGGTGTGAAAAATGTCACCATGTGGTTTTGATATATATATATTTTTGAAGACCATTGGTATTGAACATCTTTTTATATAATTTTAGGGTCTTTTTACATTTTTAACTTCTTCAGAGGAATACCTACTAAAATATTTTGCCCATTTTTAATTTTTTTAATTTTATGATTTAATTATAAGAATTATAAGAATTATTTATATGTTTTTAATACTAGACTTTTCTGTATTACTCATGTTTTTTTAGACTGCACATCTTTTGTATTTATAGATGAGGTCTTTTGTGCCATAATTCAATTTATGTTTGATTGCTTTCTGCATTCCATGTCACACAGTAGAAGCTATTGGCCAATTCAAAGTTATAAATATTTCCCCCTAAATTTTTTTAGGAGTTTTGAATTTTGATTCTTTTTTTTAAATTTGGTTCTAAAATACAGGTTTTTGATCTCTGGATTAATTTTTCTGTATGCTTGGAGGTGAAGTACAGTTTCATTCTCTTCATGTGCACATGAAGAGTTTTGTAAAGAGCATTTACTTGGACTATTTTTGGCAGTAGCATACTGGCCCTACTTGTGCTGTTTCATATGCTTGCTTTCTGAATTATTCAAAAAGTATAACTTCTCCTTTTCTTTTTCTAGGCATAGTTTCTTTATGTAGCACATCTCAGTCCTTTTAAATTATTTATTTACTATTCATTTATTTATTGTGATAGTAGGGATTCAGGCTAGGGCTACACACATAATAGGCTAGCACTTTATCACTGAACTACATCCCCAGACAATTTAAGTCTGTTGAGTATGGGCAGGCATGTTGTACATGTGAAATTCAGAGGACACTCAGATTTTGATGCTCATCTGACGGGTCTTTTCTGTTGTTCACTGCTTTGTAAGTCATGCTAGCTGGCCCAGGAGTTTCTGGAAATTCTCCTGGTTATACCTACCATCGTGCCATAGGGGCACTGGGATTACACTTTTTGCCACACCCAGCTTTAGGTGGATTCTGTGGATTTGAACTCAGTTTCTTATACTTGTGTGGCAAATACATGTCCCACTGAGCCATCTTCTCAGCCTCATATTTATGTATTTATTTATGTTTTATGTATGTATGTGTTTATTTATTTAATTTAGTATCTTAGGTTCACTAAGTTGCTCAGATTAGCTTTGAACACATTCTTTAACTAAATCAGATTTTGAATTTGTGATCCTCTTGCCTCTACCTCCTGAATAGCTAAGATTAAAAGCTTATGCCACCAAACCTGGCTTTTATTTTGAGATAGGATTTTACTTTCTCAGGCTGACCTTATTGTCTTGTCTTCCTCTGTCTCAAAAAGCTAGTATTACACATACCATGCCAAGTTGGAAATAATTTTTTAAATTTCCATTTGAGATTGTATATTGCTTCTCTATACAGAGACAACTGATTTTTCTTACATCACTATTGCAGGCAGTTGTAACCTGCCTGGTGTGGGTTCTGGGAATTGAACTCAAGTCTTCTGGACAGAGCAGTACAGACATACTCTTTATCACTGAACCACCTCTCTAGTCTACTGATTATTACTTTAAATGGGGTCTCACACTGTAATTCTGGCTGGTCTTGAGTTCACTAAGGTGCCCAAACCATATTCAAACATGTACCAATCATTGTACCCCAGCCTTTTTAGTGTTAGGATAACAGGCATGAGCCACCATACTTGGCAATTGATTTCAAATATTGAAATAGGCTTGTATCCTTGGCATAGAACTTATTTAGACTTAGCATGGAATTGTAAATAAATTATTGGATTATATTTACTAATATTTTGTTGAGAATTTTTTAATTTTAAGTTCATGAAAGATAGTATTTCTGTTATTCTACATTATTATTCCTTTTCTATCTGAAGGGTCTATCAGTTGCTAAGAAAAGTGTTGAAGTACTCAAGTAGATTCATGTATTTCTTTTTACAGCCCAGTTATTTATTTATTTATTTTTTGAGATAGAGTTTCAATAAGTAACCCTGGCTGTCTTGGCACTTACTCTGTTGACCTGGCTGGCCTCAAACTCAGAGATGTGCCTCTACTTCCTGAGTGCAGGGATTAAAGGTGTACCCTACCATTATCCAGTTATTATTTTTTTAAAAGGAAAAAAAGCAGATTTGTTGAAAACATTTCAAAGGCATTGAGATGGACAGTAAAAAGAATACCACAACTTTCCACCTATTTTGAAGCTTTTTTGTTTGGTAGATCCACAAAATGGTAGATTGCTCTTTTTACCTATGTCTTTTTCCACACATAGTAATTTTATTTCTTTTGAAGTGTAGATATTCACTGTCTTTTGATAACATCGGGATAATGCATTTTTTCTCATCCTTTGAACTTATCTGTCTTGTGTTTGAAGTAAAATGAAATAAAATAGAAAACATATTGGTTTTTCAGTCCATGCTTTTTAAATCTGTTCTGCCATGTTCTCTCCTTTTTAAATTATGAATAAACTTATATTTTTTATCCATGTATCCCCTTGTTCAAACTCCCTTCTCCCTCCTGCCAATCAAAGTCACTCTCTCTTCTCCCTATCTCCTTATCTCCTCCCCAGCAAGGGCAGGAGGTCCCAAGGTCCCAAGGTGGCTTAGTTCAGCATCCACTCCAGGCAGATCTGCTTTCATCACCAACATCAAGACTGGGTCAGGTGTTCCTCTGGAAGAAATGGGCTCCAAGGTGTCAGTCCAAGGTGTTTCAGATCCCAAGCTGTTCAGTGGTTGTGGTTTGCAGCTTGGGTATGCTTTACTTTTTGTTTAAGGTCCACTAGCTTATCTTTCTGGGTTTGTGATACCTCCCTCACTCAGGAGGATATTCTTCATATCCATTCATTTGCATGCAAGTTTTAGAATATCATTTTTCCTTACTTCTGAGTAGTGCTTCATTATGTAGTTGTACCACAGTTTGTTAATCCATTCTTCAGTTGAGGGATGTCTAGGTTGTTTCCAGGTTCTTGCTATTATAAATAATGCTGCTATGAACATAATTGAGCTAATGCCTTTGGAGTGTGAATGTGCATCTTTAGGGTTTAAATTTTTTGTTTCACATTCTCTTTTTGAAAGATTTATTTATTTCTTATGCAGTGTTCTGTATGCATGTGTGCCTGAAGGCCAGAAGAGGGCACCAGATCTCATTATAGATGATTGTTAGCCACTATGTGGATGCTGGGAATTGAACTCAGGACATCTAGAAGAACAGCCAATGCTCTTAATCTCTGAGCCATTTCTTCAGCCCTGTTTTCACATTCTCTTTCCAATCTTAGACTGGATGATTTACATGTTTACTTATCCATCCAGTCATTCATCATTTTTTAAGTACTGGGAATCAAACTTGTTTTATGCATACTAGACACATTTTCTTTTACTGAACTATATCCTCAAGCAATGTACATCTTCATCTGTTTGATTATAATAATAGCCTTTACTGAACTATATCCTCAGGCAATATACATCTTCATTTGTTTGATTGAAAGCATAGCCTTTAATGGCCAACCCACCTCTCCAGCCTTTAATATACATTTTAACATTTTAAAAGATAAGTCTCATGTAACACAGGCTGGCCTTGAACTCCCTATGTGGCAGAGGATGATGTTGAAATCCTGATCTATCTCTCAAGTGTGAGGATTATACAGGCACATACTACCATGCCTGCTTTATGTGTTGCTTTGGTCAAACCTAGGGAGCATTGTGCATGCTAGGCAAGCACTATTCCGTCAACTAAGTTTTATTCTCAGATTTTTATGCCTGTTTTGATCTCTCTTTAAATTATGCCCTCCTCTCATGTAGAAGCTTTATTTATTTCTTTTAGTTCTTTTCTATTTTAATTAAGTAAATTTATTTTTTTGAAACATCATGTCACTATTATATATTCACTGTATAGTCCAGGGTAGCTCCTAATCCTCCTGTCTCAACCTCCCAAGTGCTTGGGATTACAGGTTTGAGCCACTAAAATCTGGCCAATATATTTTAGTTTAATCTATTGCTGCTTAGTCTTCTGGCTATGTTTCAGCTCTCACTGGTTATCTGTTGTTGTTACCTAAAAGGTGAAATAATTATCTATATTGATAAATGTTGCTAGGAAGCAAGAGGATGCTGATGCCCTTGATATTTTATTTGTGCTACAGCTATAAGAATATGGAAAAACTTAACTGCTCAATTCCTGTTGGGTTATGTTATAGTCTTCCAATGGATGTAGACATTTTTGTTTTATTAGATAGTTTACCTGTCTGAACTCCAAACTAATTTTTGCTATGGGCATGTCTATGAAGGTTTGTCTTAATTAGATTAACTGATTTGAGAAGACTCAGTCCACTGTGGGAAGTACCATTCCCTAGGCAAGAGGTCCTAAACCATGTAAGAGTAGAGAAACTGAGCTAAATACAAACAAGTAAGCATATAAACATTAATTTCTCTCTACTCTTCATTGTGGTTTTGATGTGACTAGTTGCTTTAAATTCCTTGCCACCCCGATAGACTGCAACCTGGAATTTTTAAGTTGAAATGTAGGACAAGTACTAAATACAAAACAACTAATATATAATATTTTACGAATTTCTGATGCATTTAAAACCTAAAATCTGGCCAATAATGTCATTGCTTCTTTAAACAATATCAAACTGTTAGTGCTCAGTGTTTGCAATAGCAAAAGTTACTGTTTATTTTTCTCTTATAACATCAGCCCACTATATTCCTGTAGTTAAAAATTATAAAAGTCTAACAAGGAACACATATATCTTCCACCAACCATCTAGTACTCTTAAAAGTACTTGAGGGGGCTGGAGAGATGGCTCAGCAGTTAAGAGCACCGTCTGCTCTTCCAGAGGACCCGGGTTCGATTCCCAGCACCCACATGGCAGCTAACAACTGTCTGTAGTTCCAATTCCAGGCAAACACCAAGGCAAATAAATAAATAATAAATAAATAAAGTTAAAAAAAAGATTAACGACACAAGAACAGAAAATTTCATAAAAAAAAGTACTTGAAATTGCCTTCTAAAATGAAAACAAGTCCCAATAGCTAATAAATACTAAAGAATGCAAGCTATAGTACATAAATGGTAAAGAATGGAAAAAAATGGAAACTGATAGGTTGCATCCAGATGAAAGCAAAATCTGTAAAAATTAAAGTTTTGAGTACATATACATAGGAGAAACTACTAGAAAGTTTGGAGTTACTATTTTTATGGAACTCATCAGGGAGGTTAAATACAATGTGAATTCGGAGCTCTAAGGCTTACACTATAATTGTTTGCAGTACTTTTTCCATATTTTTTTCCAAAGCATTCAGCTTTCTTTAGTTTTGGCTACACTTTTTTTGGTGTGTATGTTTTTGTTTCTTTTCAAAAGCTTAAAAGTGTTAATATCTTGTTGGTTTTGTTTTGCTTATGACAGTACTGCTTGCATTTGAAACACTTTTGCGAATTACTGTTTTCTGAAAGGCTTTTCATTTGCCACCACGTCTTGTCCACTCGTGAAAACCTTTCAGGAATGTTGGATATACATGTGAAAGGAAGTAGTGTGTAAACCAAGCACTGCTCCTCTAGAAAGGGAGTTTCCTTTTAACAGTGTACTTCCAGCCTGTACATGTGGGAGAATATCCATTACAAGACCATGTAATAGACTCTCAATGGGTTAGCAGAGGAGACAGTGTAACTTCTGTGTTGGAGGCAAAGGTGTTAGGGCTACTTAGTGGGAATCTGGGTTCCAAACTGAGTTGGCTGCACTTCTTTTAATCTACATTTGGTACCTACCCAGTGAGATTTTTGAGGAGTCCCCATGACGGGAAACAACAGTGAAGAACAAGTCTTCTATTAGGATTATCAAGTTAATGTCAGACCAATAAATAATCAACTGTGTTAATAAAGTCTAAGAATACATGATGGCATTATCTTTCTTTCTTATGAAATTTTCATTTAAAAACCATATGGTATGAACAGAGTATTTGGAAATTGACTCTTGGTCTCTGGAAAGATACAGATTACTAAAGGAAATCAGAAAGGAAAGGGCTCTCATTCTTTGATACAGCTATCTATTTGGGAATGGTTCTTTTTCTAGTTTTTAAAAGCAGAGATATTTAGAAACTTGGGATATGTAATAAAAATATATCCCTTTTGAAGGGAAATACCTGCTATAGTCTCTGAAATCTGTAAGGATTTGCTTATTTTCATTGTAACAATTAAATAATGTATAGTAATTTTGAAGCAATAATTAAAGTTTTTGCCCTATTCTATATTTATAGGGATTTTAAATAAAAGTTTTACTACCCTCTTTATATTTGTAAAGAATTATTTCTCTACTATAAATATTTTTGTCCCAAGTGTACATTTGGGACAATGATCTTCCTATATTCATTATATGTATGAAGGTTGAATCCAATGTAAACTCTCTCAAGCAAAAAATAGTTTGGATTTTAGTTAAAGTCTTTTATAGGGCTTTTCTCCATTATGAACTCTGGTATTGAATAAGGTATATAAAAAGATAAAAAGCTTTGCCACATATTTTTACTTGTGTGCTTTCTCTTATATATGAATCATCTAGTGTCAAGTAATATCAGAACTGTGGTTAAAGGCTTTACCACGTTCTTCACACCTGTAGGGTCTCTCTTCCCTGTGAATTTTGTGATGTTTCCCAAGATTTGAATACTAGTTAAAGGCTTTACCATGATTTTTGTATTTGTAAGAGTTTCCTCCAACCTTGATTAAGGATGTACAGGGATAGAAAATGTGACCTCTTTATTCATAATAAAAAATAAATAAATAAAAAAGAAAGAAAGATAATGAACATATCCATCATTTTATATCATTATCATCTCTGTTTTTGGTGAAAATACATCTTCTTTAGATGCTTGACAACTTTGAGCATGCACTGCTTTCTTAGTACTGGGCTGCATGTTAGCTCTCCAGAAATGTTTTCACCTTAGAATTCAATGTTCATTCTTTTTAATAGACATTTCATCTCCCTTACATCTGAGCCCTGGCAAGCCCCATTCTTTTGTCTGTAAATTAGAACATCGAGTATTTGTCTTCTGGTGTTTGCTTTATGTCACTTAGTATAGGACCCTCTGATCCCAACATGGTATTATCAATAGTAAAATTTCCTTCATTTAATATTCCTATTCAGCCTTATGTTTATGTTTTTAATTTCAAGGTAATTTTTCTTTATGAATTAAGAGGAAGATCTAATTTCATCATTTCGCTTACAGAGATCTAGCTCTAACACTATTAATTAAAGACTTGATCATATTCTGATATGTAGTCTTTATGATGGAAGATTAGCTAACCACACATATGGGATTTATTTCTGGACTTTCTATTATTTCCCATTGGTATGTCTACTTCTTATGCCATTACCAAAACATTTGGATATCTATAACTCTGTAATGTAGCTTGAAATAAAGAAGTATGATTCTTCAAAAAAAAAAAAAAAAGATTTGAGAAACAGCTAAAGGTGCTGCTACATTCCTTACATTTATAGGGTTTCTCCCCTTTATGAATTCTTTGGTGTCTAGTGAAAGTTAAGTAATAGTTCAAACGTTTGCACATTCATTACATCTGCAGCATTTATTGTCATTACAAATTCTGTTTAATACACTTTGTTGTTTGTGATTAAAATCAATGTCACAACCCTCCCTACACCCTTGAATACTTATCTTGAATGTGGATAGTAAGTTTTGAGTATTAATGAAAAGTGTTCCTTTACATCTATAAAGATTCTTTGACAAATGAGTTCATTGATATTTACCAGAGCTATTGAACCATAGTTAAAGTTGTTAAAATATTTTGTCAAATTGATAAATTTTGTCCAATATAAGTATCTCTATAATTACATAGTGTCCATCATTTACTAAAGATTTTTCTATTTTACACACACACACACACACACACACACACTAGATTTTCCAGTATCTGTGTCTGGAATTTGATTAAATAATAATAGATATCATTGGGCACAAGAAAAGTATTTTTGCTAACTTCAGAAGAATGAATTTTTTTATAAAAGAACTATAATTTATCACATTTAAAAGTTTGTTTTTTTTCTTTTTAAATATCTTACACACAGAACTTTTAGGTGGTGTAGAAGATCAAACCCAGTGCCATATACATGCTGGGCTAGCGACCTACCACAAAAAGCTATATCTCTAGCAGTATATAAACATTTTTAAGAAATGATTAACATATTTGTATATGTTAATTACAACTCAGCTATATTTGAAATTATTTAATTTGATAATTAAAGTGTGAATTAGGTCCCTTTCAGATTTCTCAAATTTCTTTTTGGAGGAACAAAACACTGGATGTTTACCTGTTACAAACATGGCTCATCAGAAGTAGCTGGCCTAACAAGAATATTCTCAGATGTTTTTTATTCTTGATTTCTGTTGATAGTGACATTTTTTGCCATCACTAATTATCATAAACTGGCTATGTCTTCCCTGACAGGATCTTGCTTTCACCCACATTTTCCTGTTTTTCCCTTAAGTATAAAACTGTCAAGGTCATAGTTTCTATGTCTCCCATTGATTGCTCTTTCTCCCACATTCCTTTTCTTGTTCCTTTTCAAATTTGTGATCTCTCTTTTCACTAATTGTTGCTACATACATATATGTATATGTATGTATATGTGTATGCATATGTGGACTTCAACCCTACACATAGAACTACAGGAGACTAAGGAATGCTGAGAGCAGGAGAAAAGCTCTTCTCTAGGGAAAAGTATACCAATTGATTACCCAATACCAAATGGTCATCTTTGAAAACATACATATAAGTAACATTATACAGACCAAGCAGGTTTTACTTATTTATAAATAATCATTTTCCTTGTGCATGTTATCAGCTGATGCTTGAGTCATATAGAGACACTTATCTTACTGAACTTTGTTGGCTAAGTTGTTGGGCTTAGTGAAACAATTGCTAGTGGGCCCAGTGAATCTTTTGTTGATGATGACATTCTTACTGTTGTAATATACATATGCAAGTCTTAAGGCCTGGCACTTTATAGAAATGCAGTGGGGTCAAGAAAACTTGATAGAATTGTCAAGTGTAGATTCAATGAAATGCTCTTGTACCTTAATCTGGACCCACTCAGGGAGAAGTAACTGATATTGAATTTACTGGAGAGTCTCAGGAATATGTCACATACAAATCCTAGCAGAATTTTAAATCATGGCATTATTAGTACTAGGAGAGCTTTCTGATTATCCATTCTGTTCCTCAGTGCTGGGCTACATCCCGAATGTAGTCTCTACAATGTTATGTATTATTTTAATGGATAATCTACATTCTAGCATATCTGAGTTGTATATTAATTTGTAAGAACACATGAGAAATTATTTTTTATTAGCCTATATTACTCCTGTTTCAATCCTGAAATCAATAGAATGATTTATTTATTATTTGACCTCTAATACCTCCTACAACCTTTTGAGCATTGAGGTTGAACTGATCACCTTGTACATACTACCACTGAACTATACCACCACTCCTAGCTACATCTATATGAAGATAGACTATTGATTTGTATAATGCTGGTGAGTTAATCTTTCTGTGTATTTTCTGGTAAACATATGTACCTATTTATCTTACATTTATACCTAGGTGTGGGATTGCTGGGTCATAGGATAAATGTATATTTAGCTACACTAGACTGTTAGAAAATTTTTCTAAAGCAATTATTAAAAATTTCATATCAGTGGTGTGTGAGACTGCTGTTGCTATGTATATTTTTAAACACTATTTTCTGTCATTCTCTTAAATTCTACCTACTGTCATAGGTGTGTTATGTTAATGTAGTTTTAAATTTTGATTGTTGATCACATTTAGTTGTATGTGCTCCTGCGCACACATGCATGTGCCTGTGTGGAGGTTAGAGGACAATTTGGTTCTCTCCTTCCACTGTGCAGGTCCCAGACATTGAATTCAGATGTCAGGCTTTGCAGCAAGAACGTTTACTCCCTACGTCATCTTTCTGAACTAGGAATGTAGCTTTTACTTGCATTTCCTGGACAAGCAATGACAATGAACATTTTTTTTCATACAATTATTAGAAATATATGAGGCTTTCTAAAAGTTTGTTTTAGCCTTTTTCTTCTGTTTGTGTGTTGGTGGAGAAGGGGGTAAGTAGGTTTAAACCCAGACTTCTCTACCAGTGATTTGCTTTCCAAACCATCTTTCTCTCTCTTCCCTCCATCCCTTTCCTTCTCTCTCCTGTGTGTAATTGTCTGTCTGTCAGTCTGTGTTTAAGAATATCTCTGAATTTGTATTATCTAGAATTTTCTCAGGATTAGATTTACATCATATGTTTTCAGCACAAATGTTGTATAACTGATGTGGAATTCTTTCCAGTGTATCATATTTAAGGAATCAGTTATTTGTGAGATTAACTTCTATTATGGGGTTCTTCAGACTTTTTAACCCTAATTACCCCTTTATTATTTATTTATGGGAATATGGTTTAAAATTTTTAAATATTTTTCTTTATCAGACCTCCTTTTGTAGTTCAGTTACATTTATTTATTTGGGTGAGGAGTTACACATCACAGTGGGTACCTATGGAAGTCAGAGGACAGCTTATGGGGATATTAATTTTCTTCCTCTTCCATATAAGTTGTAAGAATTGAACTTAGTTCATCAGGTCTGGTTGCACATGCCTTTATGCTGAGCCATCTTACTAACACCCCCCCACACACACACACACACTTTCATTAGGACATTTTCTTAAGTGTGTATAATGTATTTTTTAAAGCATTCTGTAATACTTCAGGTCTTATTTCTCACATTCTTTCTGCCCCTTCTACAGTGTTCTCTGACCCTTGAAGGGGCTGACACAGATGTACTATTTAGGGCTCAGCTTTCAGCAGTCAGTTATTGTCAGCACTTTCCCCAGTTCATGAGTCTTTGTAGTAACTACCACCCACTGCAAAAAACAAGCCTGTCTGACCCAAACTCACTCCAGCAATGATTTGTGGGTATAAACAGAAATATTTAAAGGCAGTTTGATGGGAACATCATGTCCAATTAGCAAAACAACAGCAGTAGCTTCCCCACTATTTGACTTCTCCAGCCATGGGCTTTTGACCAGGTTTCCAATATCAAATGTGATTTCCTTTTGTGGTCTGGTCCTCAAATCCAACCAGACAGCTGTTGGTTGTACCACATAATAGACATACCACTCTTGCACCAGTTGTCATGTCTTTCATGGCTATTCATCAGTGTGGCATGCAGGTTGAAACTGAAGGATATTCTACAAAGCAACACTATTAATGACAATTCTCTCTCAGCAGCTGCTTAGTTCCTTGCAGCTCTATGAAAGATAACCAGCACAGAATAAACTTCCAGTTTAGTTATACCTTGATTTCCCTAGCAGAGAATAGTCTTTAGCTGCTCTTTTTAATTTCAGTGCTTGGTATTAAGACAGGATCCCTGGGGCAGGTGGCCTAGCTAAACTAGCCAAATTTGCAAGTTCTGGGTTTAGTTGACTCACTGATAAGGAAGATCAGTGACATTGACCTTGAATTCCCATGCTTATACCCACATGTGTGCCCACACAGGTGAACATGCATACCACATCTATATAATTACAATTTCAACTATTATGATTCAACCATTTCAACTATTATTGAGAAGATTATTTCTCTCTAAGTTCTCCCACCCTAATTCATGATCTAATTTACAAACATACATTGCCTTTGTCTTAGCACTTTTGTTTCCTTTAATCTTGACTAGTTCCTCAATCAAGCCTTTATCTTTCATTGTTTTGATCTCTCTGAAAAATGAACACTTACTGTTTTGTAGAATATCCTTTAGTTTGATTTTGTTCAAATCATCCTCCTCTTTAGTTCAAGTTACAATTATTTTTGGTCAGGAATACCATGTAAGTGTGGTTGTGTTGTTCTTTCTACATCATAATGGTTTGTCTCAGTATCAGAGGATTAAATTTGATTATGTGGTTAAGATGGGGCTTTCTGCAATCTTGCCACTGTAAAGTTAGCACGTTTGCCTTTGTAATTAAAAAATAATCTGTAAGGACCCCCTTTGAAACTATGTAATTACATTGTTCTTCATCTAACTTTTACTTGTTTTATCATCCATTTATGACTTTTTTCCACATCCCTTCTTATATTCATTAATTACAGTTAGAGCTGCCTTTTTAAATTTTTTGTTCATATTAGTGTGCACTCATTTATTGAATAGACTATATTTTTATTACTTATTTTAACACCAAATTGTTCAAGATTTGGGCATTGGTGGTCCTTTGATTTATTTTTATGCGATGACCTTATCACTCCTTGAATTCTTTTCCTTTTGTCACAGTAAAGTTCCTCTTTTAAGTACAGTGTTGGAAGTAGCAATTTTTCAAAAGTATCTCCATCCTTCCTAACTATTATAATAGAAACTAAAATATGAGCAATTGTACTGGTTTGTTTGTGAAAGCCATCGTTGAATAGCCTTGTATGTATACATTTTATATTTATATATGCATGTATAGTGTAGATGTATATTTTGTATATATTTTCTATAGAAAATTTGTCCAAATATTTTACAAATGGACAGGAGGGATTGAAAATAGGGTGGGGAAGTAGAGGAATGTAAGTGGAGTCATAGTGTATGGAAGAACTCAACTCATGGAAAAGAGCTCCAGTCTAGTGTGGCTTAAAGAAGAGATGCGAAACTGGAGAGCCAGGAACGGACCAGTTCACTGGGGGATTTATTTGCCCTCTGAAGGAACTCAATCTTTTAGAACATGAGGAGTCATCATAGAAAGTTTGATTGGGTAAGGAATAATTGTTTTTGCTAGATTTACATTTTAATATTTTCTGTTGCTAATAGCAATTCATAAAGGATAGATTACATAAGGTTTTAGAAATATTTTTCAATCGATTGGTATTTGCCTTCTTTAATTAAAGGACATTTGCTTCATTGATTTATTTTCTTTTGGAATTGCAGTAATTCTGAATCCATCTGTTCTTTATGATAGATAACACAAACAGGAATTAATAGTGTTAAGTGGTATTATTTATTATTTTTAAGACAGGATCTCACTGTATAGCTCTGCCTGGTCTGAAACTCACCTTATACACCAGGCTGGTCTCTAGTTTAGAGAGATCCACCTCTGGAATGCTGAGATTAAAGGATTGTATCTCCATGACTGCCAAAATACTGTTAACTTTTAATGAAAAAAACCTTAAGTAAGACATACTTGATGTACTAATGTCAGTAATAGGGTTGATATAAGCATTGGATAATAAAGACATTCTACCTGGTTTACAAAGTTAAATGAAATATAACGATGATTTTGAGGTAGCAAATTTTATCTTTGCATGGATTTTGCTGTTATTATAATAGGTGTTATTACTGCACTCTTTACAGCCTGTATCCCAACCAGTTGGAGCTGAACAACAAGCAGCTCTTCAAAATCCTGATTTTGTTCGAAGGTAAGTATGATCATCTTAGTATGTAGCAATTGCTGGTGGCATGCTAACACATGTCCTTGTATACTTAGAGTTGCTTGAATAGAGTGATCTTTTATTCTTGTATTTGTGTAAGATTAGTAAAATTAGGATGAATTTCATTCCTTAAGTTTAGAGATTATATAGATTGTGAAATTCACTGACTATTTTATTTTGACAATATCCTGTTCTACAATTGTAGCAAATGTAAAATTTCAGGCATCTCACAAAATAAATTATAACAAGCTTTGTATTATTGATAGTTTTAAAATAGTTTTTAATATGTTATTCAGATTGGGTGATTTCCTTTTTTCAAATTTATTGATTCTTTTTTTTTTTTGCCTTGTTTATTCTATCGTTTTTCCTATTTGGTGAAGTTTTTATTTCTGTGAGTCTATGTTTAGTCCTTTAATTTTCATTTGGTTCTTTTTTAATCTTTTGTTTCTTTTTGACTTTATTTTTCTCATTTGCTTCAAATGCAGTTGCAACTGCCTATTGAAGTTTTGTTTTGGCTTGTTTTTGTTCTTTTCATTATTGAGGGTGGAGCCTAGGGTCCCTGTGCATGCTAGGTGAGCACTATACCAATCTGTCATTAGTTGGCTTCCCTTTCCATTTTTTTCTTTATCCTTTGTGTTGGGGACCAAACCTAGGGCTTTGTGCATACTAGACAAGTACTCTATCACTGAGCCACACTCTAGCCCACTGAAGCATTTTGATTATGGCTTGTTTAACAATTCCAATATCTGATTTATCTTGAAAGTCTCTGTGTATTGATTGTCTTTCTGCATTCAAGTTGTGATTTTCCTGAGTATTTTGTTTGTTTTGTTTTTCATTTGTTTGGCTTTTGGTATGACTAGAATTTTATTTTTACTTCTATATTTCAGGCATTTTGTAAGGATAGTTTATAGAGATCCAATTAAATCTTCTGTGTTAGTAAACATTCCCTGTGTTTAGGTGCATGTGTTCTGGCTCACTCTTAATAGGCTTTGGTTCCAATGAAAATTTAGTTTCAGAGTACTTGTACTATTCTGGTTTGCTTTGTTCACCTGGCACCACTGGATATCACCATGGGACCAAATGATAGGCCATCCTTTTAGTCTATACTCTATTGATGAGGCTTCTCCCATATCATTTATGTTTGTTGATTGTTTTACCCCTGCATTATTACTATCTCCTACACTTACTCTGCTTATTCTTTGTTGAGGTCTGTCCCTTTTTTTGGTGTAAGAATGTATATTTGTTTTAGAAGCTTTATTTGAATATATTAGTAATCTCCAAACAAACTTGAAAAAAATTGGTCAAGAATATCTCCTGGGGCTGGAGAGATGGCTCAGTGGTTAAGAGCACTGACTGCTCTTTCAGAGGACCCAGGTTTGATTCCCAGTACCCACATGGCAGCTCACAACTGTCTCTCACTCCACTTCCAGAGGATCCAAGACCTTCACACAGATATATATGCAAGCAAACCAACAATGCACATAAAATAAAAATAAAAAAGAATATTTCCTAAATTAAAAAATGAAAATCTTTTAATAAATGGTTTCACAGTGGCCTGTGACTACCAGTGTCTTTCTTTTATTCTTATTTCTGTGATTAAAAATGTGTGGCAAGTATATATGATATCTTGGTGTTTTTTTAAGATTTATTTATTTATTTTTATGTATAGTGGTGTTTTGCCCTGAAGCTACAATTACAGACAGTTGTGAGCTGCCATGTGGGTGCTAGGAATTGAACCCAGGTCCTCTGGGAGAAGCACTTAGTGCTCTTAACCACTGAGCCATCTCTCCAGCCCCGATATCTTGTTTTTTATAACATTCAAAAACAGCTTTATTGAAATATAATTTATGGGACTGGAGAGATAGTTCAGCAGTTAAGAGTAGTGGCTGCTCTTTCAGAGGACCAGGGTTCAGTTGCCAGTGTGTGCATAGAACCAAGCTCACAATCATGTGTAACTCAAGTCCTAGAGGATCAGAGACCTTTTTCCGGCCTCTATGGGCACTGCCTGCACACAGCACACAGACATACATGCAGGCTTACCACCCATACAAATAAAATAAAAATAAATAAATGTTTAAGAAAAATACAATCTATCATATAATTCCATCATTTGACATGTACAATTCAATGGTATTAAGTATATTCACAGAGTTATACAGTCATAACTTTTATAAAGATATTACATTGGTTGATTTTTCTTAAACTTACAATTTTGTAAGCTTAAGTTTTCTTTAGATTTTTATGTTCAGGATTGGAATGAGTTACCTGTTTTTTAATTACTAGCTTGAATCAAGATGTGACAGTTATAAAAGAAAACACCAATAACCCTGACAACCCAAGTGGAAATGGCAAACAGGATCGGATCAAACAGAGAAGAGCCTCCTGTCCCAGGCCAGAGAAGGGGACTAAATTTCAGCTTATTGTCCTTCAGGTCAGTGTGTATGTATAGCTGGATTAGAGTTTATGTAGAAGTCTTGGAGACTTAGGGAGGAACAGTGCTATGGAAGTCATGCAGAATATTGTGAAATCTTTTGTAAACCAGCTTCTCCTTCATTTGAACTTTCTGATAAGAACATCACACTGTAGTTATTAAACTTGGAGATTGTAGGGTAAATAAAAGGAAGAATATAAAATCCCTATATCCACAAATCCTTCTATCCTTTTAGTTTCCATCTTTTTTTCTATGTATGTGCAGTGTTTCACGTTTTAACATTATAATAGTGCAAGTAATATTAGCATAAATATTAATATTAGCAAAAATATTAATTATTTTGTGGTAGGTATCCCAAATATTATGTACTTATTTTTATCATAACCCTCCAAAACTCCTATGTGATGAATAGTATACTCATCTTTATAAATATAGGTGCTCATACCAGAGGAGTAATTTGTATAAAATCATTGAACTACTAAATGCTAGAGTCAGATCTGAAGCCAGTCAGAATTTAAAGCCTGTATCTAAACCAATATGATATACAGTTTTATATCCTTTTTTGAAAGCTAAATATATTATGTACATGTTTCTGATACCAGTAAATAATTTGAATAATATATTTTATTGTCTGCAATACATAGTCCCTTGTACAGAAATATAATTTAATCATCCTCTTTCCCGTTCTTCCTTTAGGTTCGTTCTGTAACTGTTGCTGAATATGTTGTATGTGAGCTCATTTAGTTACTCCCTGTAAAATGTTGTGATTTTATTTTCATTTTATTGTTTTAGAAAGAGTCTGAAAATAGCCTACGCTTGCTTCAAACTTATTATATAGCCAAGGATAACCTTGATTTTTAATCCTCCTATCTTCACTTCTCAAGTACTGAGATTACAGATGTGTGCTACCATGATTGGTTTATTTGGTGCTGGGGATGGAACTCAGGGCTTTGTGCATGCTAGGCAAGCACTCTACCAACTGTGTTCCATCCCCAGCCAAGATAGCTTCTCTTAATCTGATTAAATGTGTGTACTTAGGTATCAGTCTCTGGAGACAACATGGTGGAGTGTCAGCTGGAAACACACAACAACAAGATGGTCACTTTCAAGTTTGACGTTGATGGTGATGCACCTGAGGATATTGCAGACTATATGGTAAGTATAGTAAGACAGAACTATTTTTCCCTTAATGTACTCATTCTCTCTCCTTTTTCTCCTTCTTCTCACCCCACTTGCACTTTTCCTTCTTTATTTTCTCTTCATTCATTCATTTATACCAATATTTTGATAGAATGTGTGTATTTTTTTATTTTTACAGAGAAAAATTGATTATCTGGGAGAAATTGCTGCATTTCCTCTGGTTTTACTGTAGTTATCTGAGAAAATAGGTTTTTGGGATTCTTTGCTTTTTAGATCATTGTGTTTTTATCTCTGGTTATATGTTAAAATTATATAATAAGCTTTAAATGATAATCTCATTGTATAGCCCCTTTATTAAGTTAGAATCAATCTACCTAGGTAATTTTAATGTTTCTAACATTTTACACAAAAGTATTTTGAATAAGTTATATTTTTCAGCACATTTTTTAAAAAACTATTTAGTTTTGCTATTTTTTAATATGTGAGTGCATTGTTATGTGTAGTGTATGTACATATTTGTGTGAGTATGTGCATGGTACATGGAGTACAGAGGACACTGGGTGGCCTTCTCAACTGCTCTCCACTTTATTTCTTTTATGTTATGTGTGAGTGTAGTGTTTGTGTATATGATGTATGTGCAAGTGTGTGTTGGGGTACATGCACCCATACCTACATCTGCAGAGGCTAGAGGAAGACTTGAAATGTTCTCCTCTGTCATTTCCTGACTTACTGAGAACAAGTCTCTTCCTAATCCTAATGTTTGTGTGTTTAAAGTAGGCCAGCAGTCAGCAAGCCTCAGAAATCTTTCTGCTTTCCCACATTACTGTGGTTACAGGCTTATGTGAAGCCATGACAAACTTGTTATATATATGCTGAGATCTGTACTCAGGTTCCCTTGGTTGCTTAGCAAACACTCTTAACCACTGAGAAATCTGCATTATTTTTTTTTGAGACATGATCTGTCACTGAATCTGTAGCTCACTGACTTGGCTAGCCTAGCTAGCCAGTAAGTTTTAGAAATCACTGTCTCCATTTCTCCAAACCCCATCCTCAGCACTGGAATTACAGATGCACACTAAGCCTGACTTTTTATATGAATGCTAGAAAGTCAAACTCAGGTTCCCATTCTTACACATCAGGCACTTTATCAACTGAGTCATTTACCCATACCCACATTTAGTTGTTAATAGTCTTGAATAGTTAGGATTATGATAGTGTTTTGCTTTCATGTCTTTAATCCCAGCACTTGGGGGCATAAGCAGGCTGATTTCTAGGACAGCCAGAATTATGTAGAAAGAGCCTGTCTCACTGAACCAAGCTCATGGGAACTTTAGAGCTACAGCTGTAGATCCTCTGGTCAGACTAGGCCTTCTGCATATGGGAGACAGTTGTGTAGCGTAGTCTGTCTAAAGGGTCCTGGGCAGTAGAATCAGGATCTATCCCTGGTGTATAAGCTGGCTTTTTGGAGCCCATTACCTATAGAGGGATACCTTACACAACCTTGATGCATAGGGAAGGGGCTTGGTCCTGCTTCAGCTGAATGTACCAGACTTTGCTGGCTCCCCTTTTGGGAGAAGGGATGGGGATGGGGGAACAGGAGGGATGAGAGGGGAACATGTGGTTGGTATGTAAAATAATTTTTTTTAAATAAAGAAAATAAGAACCTGTCTCAAAACAAAATAAAAATGACCAAACAAAGCTATGTGCGACAAAAAAAAGTATAAAACACCATTGTGTTCATTTTGTGTTGGCTATCTACTGCTGGGTATATGAGGCCTACCCTTAAGTGTGATTTATATACCCAGTGAGAGTCTGTTGGAGAAAACTCTTTCCTTGGTAAGTATATGTCAATTGAAAATAGCTTCTTGGTTGTGATGTGGGCTTGTGTCCACTTCCCCCTCTCAGTGCTGTGACCCCATCTGTTTTGGATCTGTGAGGCCTGTACATGAGCCACCATCTGTGTCAGTTCATATGTGTGTCAGTCCTGTTGTGTCTAGAAGACACTGCTTTTTGTTATCATCAATCCCTTCTGGATCTTACCTTTCTGCTTCCTGAGCCCTGATAGGAGGGGTTGAAGACACCCATTTAGGACTGAGTGTTCCAAATCTCTCATTCTCTGCACATTGTTCAGTTGAAATTATAGCCAATTTGTGAAATCCAAGATATTTCATGGTGGCCTTTTCTGACAAATACTAGTGATCTCAGAATAATTGAATGCATTATGAAACATTTTATAATTGATGTTAGTTATTTTGTGGCACATACTTATTTTGTTTTCCTATAGAATTCACCATTAAAATGTTATAAATTTTACTTGATGGCAGGTTGAAGATAACTTTGTGCTGGAAAATGAGAAAGAAAAATTTGTAGAGGAATTGAGGGCTATTGTAAGTCAAGCCAAGGAGATCCTTCATGTCCATTCAGCTGCAGAAAAATCTGTTGGTGTTGATTCTGTTGCTTTGGAATCCAACAGTAACCAAGTAAGGAGACTTTTCTTTAGCAAGAAGGCCATTTGGGGACTTTGCCAGGAACATCCTCATTTACCTGTTTATTTTTATTTCAGATAGGATCATCTGAACAAGTATTGATAAATTCTGCATCTACTCAAACTAGCAGTAAGTATATTTAATAAAATTTACCATTTGGCTTTGGAAACAAGGCATTTTGGAGTCTTGATATACTTTCGTAGATAAAGATATTAACTATAAATTAATTTTATGATAACTTGTTTTCCATACTGGAAAGAAATTTGTATCTCAGAGATTTTCAAAAAATATTGATTCTTTATCTGAGTAACTTACTTCTGAGTTATTATATGATATGTTACCAGAAAAGGCAATCACAGTGAGTTTGACAGCATATTTGAATCTTAACTGCTAATTTGTTTACTTTGACATGAAATGGACAAAAGTATTTTTAACTAAAATCACTGTGTTCTAAGTTTGCCAAAAATATTAATAGTCATCCAGAGCTAAAAAGAATGGAGAGATTAAGTTGTTAGAAAACAGAAGAACTGCAATTTTAGTTTCTGGAAGTTTATCTGATGTTTCATTTACAAAGTTAGCAGTGACCAGAGCTACTAGCTTTTATTTTCTGACAACTTTATCTCTCCATTCTTCTTAGCCCTGGTCATGGGTATATTAAGAATGTCTGGGGGTGCTGGAGAGATGGCTCAGTGGTTAAGAGCACTATCTGCTCTTCCAGAGGACCCGGGTTTGATTCCCAGCACCCACATGGCAGCTAACAACTATCTGTAGTTCCAGTTCCAGGCAAACACCAAGGCAAATAAATAAATAAATAAAGTTAAAAAAAAGAAAATATATAAGAATGTCTGGGAGGGGGAGAAGAGCCATAGCATCATGCAGATCTGAAGGAATTAAAACAACACGAAGAAGCAAAGGGTGGTGTGGGAATAATGGAAGCAGGTACCATTATCCTGTTAGTTCAACTGTATTAGAATGACAGAGTATTCTGTATCTTACTTTGTTAGCAGAAATCTGAGCAAGTTTCTGACCAACAATGTAAGGTAAAGTTCCAAAGATAATTACTTGAAAAAGTTACAGATTTAGGGATCTGTCCTGCTTTACTTTTATATTGTCATAAGCAAGATTTACTTCTCTTTTTTTCTTGTGTATAGCTCTGTAAATTTCAATGTGTATATCGATGTATACCACCATATCACTTAGGCACAACCATAATCAGGTTGCAGAATAACAGCTGTAGATTTGAATAGAAAAACTATAACCCAATTATTTAAATAAAGTGCTTTGCTTCTGGTTACACTTAATACATACCTTATATTTAGTTCTGTAGACTATTCTTCAAGGTTGAGATATTACTTTTATGATTTATAATTATCCTTGTAAGTAGAAATGCAACACAAGCTAATTTTTAACTTGATTTTTTAATTTAATATGAACACATTGACAGTTGCTTAGTATAATTCTTTGATAATTCTTTCTACAGATGAATCTGCTCCTCAGTCATCCCCAGTTGGACGCTGGCGGTTTTGTATCAACCAAACAATAAAAAATCGTGAGGCACAGTCTCCTCCTTCCCATCAGCCTTCTGTGGCTATGGTTCCTGGGTTACATCCATTTCCTAGTAAGCTTTATTGTTTTCCAGCATTCTATGGACTTGGATGATATGGGTGCAAATTACAGACTGTATAATTAATTTATTTTCATGAACATTGTATGCTTATAGCAGTTTTCACAAGCATTTTAGAAAACATTAATATTGCAACATAACTGACCATTTTATTCAATATTTGTGAAAAACAAGTCATTTCTGGACTGTTGAATTCTGTGATGTGTTAGGTCTTATTTATAAGTGTACTCTTAAATAGGTTCTCATTTTCCCTTGCTTTTTGTGTCCCTTTTGAGTTTTATGTTTGTACTCTGTACTCATCATAACTTAACTATTCTTCTGTTATTGTTACAGGTTCAAAAAACACAAATAATCAGGAAATATCACAGGACACACTGTTCACTATAGAGAATAATCCAGGCCAGAATGTACTTTTCACCTCCAAATCAGAACACAAGGCTATGGTTGATGGTAAGATTTCTGAATGTGCTAGTGTAGAAACTGAGCAGCCAACTGTACTCTATCAAGTGGAAGATGACAGACAGATAATGTC
>PVIH01014550.1:0-44933 GCA_004025045.1 Sigmodon hispidus | reverse complement strand
TGGCCTATGTCTCTCACACATTGCTAGCTAGCTCTTAATTCAACCTATTTTCATTAATCTATCTGGTCACATGGCCCAGCCCATGGCTCACCTATGTTCCTTACATGGTTCTTCTATGGTGGCTGGATTGAAACTGTTCAGTTCTACCCTCCTCCTTCCTGAACTTCAATTTCTCCACCTACCTACAGTGCCGCACTATGGCAAAGTATTTCTTTATTTAAAAAAAAAATGACTCACAGCATATAGAAAGACATCCCCCTTACTTTATATAGGTTGTTGGATAAGTAAATGAAAGAGAATGAAGTAAAGAGGCAGAAATTGGGCTGATAAGAGATATACTGTTGTTTGATTCTCTGGCACATACATGAGTACTTAGCTATTAAAATTTTAAGGATCAAGAGTGTTTAGGGATAGAATAGGTAACACAGTGAACCCCAAACTCAATTAATCAAACCATCAAGCAATAAGAAAAATAGCTTTTTTAATAACCCCAAGCTTGTACCAATAATGACTTAGAAGACAAGACACATGGCAGTGATGTTCATAATTTGAATATGTTTAGAAGATAGAGCCAGCAAGACATACTATTAGATTGAAAGCAGTTATAAAACAGAAGCTAAAATCTATTCACATCTGAAGAGAAGGTGATGACAAGAAATTTGGGAGAAATTTGGATGTTCAGTTTTAGAAGAGTGAATTTTAAGATGAGGACTATATATTGAAGCAGACATTGCAAGATAACCTGGACACTAAGTCTGGATATTAATGAAGATGTTCCCATCAAAATGAATCTTAATAACATAATTGATAAGAATGTTCACATAAAAAGAATAAGAGCACAATGGAATCTAGTTGCAGAATGTAGAGCCATGTACTCAAGATTAATGGTTAGGAAATATACACTTTCCTCTATTTCATGGTTTATAGGGCTTCTTAGCCTTCTTTTCTTTGCATATTTACTTGTTGTTTTTGATCATGTTAACTTTTTCTACCCCATGACTCATGACTTTAGATAGTAGCTATTTTAGGCAGAATATAAAAATCGAGGCCTTTAAATTTTGCTACCAACAGCTTATCTATCCATTCCTCCTGAAAGAGAGTCTGGATATCTAGTTTATGTTATTTGTTCTCGCCTCTATGATATAAATATTAGACTGAATAAAGATTTTCAACATCAATATCACCAAATCCCTTATCCAGTTAGTTAGGACCAGAATCTTCATTAAAATAGCTTTGTTTTTCTCGCTACACATAGTTCTACAGTCTTGTCTTTTCATCTGATTGAATGTCTCCAGGCCACCAAAACCAGCTACCATTCTGGGTTTGAGATTTTACATTTATAAATTAGCATTTGATAACTGAAGCAATTGCTAAACTGGTATTTTTTAACATACACAGAGAAGAGCATTTTTTATCATGGTTGCACAAGTCCTAATTGGTCTTATAATAAGAACCCACAAATAAGTAAGAAGATAAGTGCTGAAAGATCAGAGAGATGCGGGAACAAGCAGTAGCCACTTTTCACCTTGCCAACTCAACTCCAGAGGCAGAGGTGGACAGATCTCTGTGAGTTCAAGGCCACCTTGGACTACACCAGAATAATCCAGTCTAAAGAGAAACAGAGCCAGGCCATAATGACTCACACCTTAAATCCCAGTACTTAGGAGTCACATGAATTTAATCCCATACTAGGATGTGATATGGCTGGGTGAAGACAAGAATATAATGCAGGTAGAGACAGGATTACAGAAAGCATTCAGTCTGAAGAGGCATTCAGTCTGAGAATTCATTGAGACAGGATCTCCCCATTTGAGCAAAAAGTTGGCAAGATGAGAAGTGGCTATGGCTTGTTCCTGTCTCTCTGATCTTTCAGCTCCGGTTTTTATTATAAGACTATGGCTGACTTTGCCCTCTGATCTTCAGATTAGCTTTATTTGTTAGGACATACACAAAATATCAATACATATAACTTAGAATTTTTGTTGATTCACATTCTTGGCATCTCCAAGCTCAAGAAATCTAGACGTTCTTATCCGTAAGCTACTTCTGGAGGGACAGGTGAGGATGTGTATATTTAGTATTTTCATGATGTTAACTGCCTCTAGTATGTTGTTATTTGGTACAAAACTGATTTAAAAAGATGTATAAAAATATAATATCTCCTTGATGAACATAGCATATTATTGGTATGGCTCCTATTTTTAGTGCACACTAGATCCTAAAGCCCACTTGCTCACAAAATACGGTGCTGAAGTTTACTTTTAAATTAGATGCATAAATTTGATATACATTTAAAATTTACTAGATCAGACTACACAATAGGTAGTCATAATTGTCCTCACACTTTACATAATCGAGGCACACCCCTTTAACTGTAAAAATCCCCGTGATACAGCTCTGCAGTAACAAGATGGCACATGTAAGCCACCTGCCCTGACAGAATAACGTATGATTTTCAGAGAGAACTGATATGAGGACAGCAAACAGGCAGTGAACACACATGAGTTCCCCGGCTCAGAACAGGATTACAGGCCAGAGGACAGAAGCCAAGCCAAGAGAGCCTTCTGTTTCCAACAAGAGCTCTTTTCTTGATACATCTTTAGTTCTAGTATATGAATAAAAATTTATTTCTTTTTGAAGGTCAATTGATTTAATACTATCACCTTGGTCAATGTGCCAAAATAAATATTAAACAGAAATTTTAGTAAGATAATTAAAGCAATATTTTTTTATGCTGTAATGTAAAATTTAACGTATTCTGAAGAAAGAAGAGATTATAAAATATCATAAACTTTAATTAGACCCAGAAGCTTAATGTGGCTGATTTGTGTGTTTAAAAGTCAGTGACTGGAATAAACTAGTGTGATGGTGGCAATTTTATATCAGATTGCAAAGATTCCTTTTTTGTTCTTTTTTAGACAATCTACTTTTCTGTTTTTTAAAGTAAATACACTTTGGGATTCTAAGTGAAGACCTGGAATAGAAACAAGATTTAGATTTAGAGTTTTTTAAAAAGCACAAATATCTAATTTTTTTTGTAATATGAGATTGTATTATAAAACAAAAACTGGAGAAAACCCACAAAATATTTTTACTTGTATTTTATTGAATAAAATGCATTTTATATCCCCCTTACTATATAAATGTTAATCTGGCCTCTTGTTTGAGTCAGAGTAATCTTAAGTACTGAAGGGCCATTGAGTGCCATTTGTGAACAACATTGAGAGCTTTGGGTGGTGCCCATCATCTGTTGCTACACAATGTCATCTCAGCTGAGCAGCCCTGGCTATATTGCAGCAGGCTATTGTTTGTGGAGAAAGCTGATATTAAGAGGAGATGTGATACGAATGCCTTAGAAAAGATAATTGAATACTATCTGGTTTTTGGCACTAGCATCTTGTATCTCTCTGTAGTTTATCACTTTGGAGTCTTTTGTTCATTCTTTCTATAAAATTTCATTATTTAAAATTTGAGGGTAGAGTGATGGTATGTAAGGAGCATAATATATTAATCTGATACTCAGTGATAAGCCTTTATGTTCTACTGCTCTACAAACCCCACTTTTTTAAAAATATAAAAACTTGCACAAAATAATGAAATATAAATCATTATCCCTGAGTTCACTTCAAACTTCTTCCAATTTATACAGCAATTTTTACATATGGTGAGGAATTTTTAAATGTAATGCCAATGTTATAAGGAATGGAACGGACATGGCTGTATTAAACCCTGCTCTCTCTAATGTTGTTCAGATTATTCCTTTTTATGTCATGGATATAATATCTTCAAATCAGACAAATAGATGGAGAAATGCATGGTAATGATCAAGTAAAGTATTAATGGTATGATTTAGACTTTCATTCACAATTTTACTATATCTAAAAACTTCACAATAACTCACTAGAAGAATAAACTGCTCAGATATTTTCATGCTCCCTTGTTGAGGGAATATGGAATAACTTCCCTGTTTTAAACCAAATTATTGTTGATAATATTTTAATAATCTTATGTCATTAAATTCTGTGGGCTTTTTTTTCAGTTTGAATTTGAGATACCATAAACTTGGAAGAGGAAAAGATGAGTTAAATTGCAATATGTGTAAAAATACAAACCATAACAGTGGTATAGTAATGGAAACATATTCATATTTGTGTAAAAGGTCTGCTAAGAAACCAAGGCTCAAAAAACACCTGCTCTTATTTCCACAGGAATATATAAACTTAATATTCAAAGCTCACTTAGCTCTAATGTTTAATTTTACAAAACTCTTCCCAACCACTACTCCTAAATAGGCCCAAACCCAACTTGCTTTGACATGGACCTCCTCCTGTGTGTTAGACTTCTCTGGTCTTGCTCTAGTGTGGACTTACACAGTCTGTGATCTCTCTGCTTTTTCCCTTCTTCTGTTGGGAAGAGGATGAAAGCAGAAGCATCAGATGGCTGTAGGCGCCCAGCAATGTAGTAGCACAAATACCAGCTGAATGTATTTTTGGTCAGGTACAAAAACCAAATGTCTGTTGGTTTCCCCAAATGTTGTTTACCCTCCTGATATTCTTCCCCAAAACATCATGTATAATTATGTACTGTATTTACTTCAGTATACAGCTGAGCACCAACTAAGCAAGGCTTATTCTTCACTGTGAAGTTACTGAATTTTTTAACTGAATGAATCTGAGAATACTTTAGTGACTACTTCTAGGATAAATCTTGCTAAAAATACATTACCTAGAAATGAGTGGTATGAGAGAGAGGAGTATAAAAAGTTATTCCCCATGATGATGACATTACTATATTCATTAAGATGGATTGATTTTACATGATATAATTACCTATTGACAATATGCTTCCTAATATCAGCACAGACTTCAGCATGCCTTTTTTGTAGCTCTAGAAAACTGAAATGCATGAGAAGACAAAACTAATATCTAACAGCATTATAATCTCTACAATTCTTCAGTTCCTAAAACATCTACTAGGAAACAGTGACACAATTTATACAATAATTGCATTACCAGTCAACGTCTGTAAGGAAATGGAATACATTAAAATGTTAAGGAAATATTTGATGTACTTAAAACAGTGTTGCAGGCCTGATTGAACTGAATTCTGGGGACTCTAGGAATGGCTTAGAACAGTGAAGACTTAACTTCATGACTGCTAAGAAGCAGAGAAAGAGAGAACAAAAGGCAGCACAGAGAAGGAATTCCCTTCAGAGGTCCAGTCTCCTAGCTCCTCTAGCTCAGACCAAACACCTGTGTCTACCCCTCCCAATAACATTACCAAACTATGACTCCATTCAAGAATTTTCTTTGTTGATGTAATCAGCGCTCTGGCATGTAATTCATTCAGTTTCCAATCATCTCCAAAGAACTTCAGAGAACTAAAATGTAATTTGGGAAGCATGTGACTATGTTATCAGTTTCATTAATATTATATTGTTGAGAAGAGAAGGAAAAGTATTGGTAGTCCTGGCAAACTTAAGGCAAAATACCTACTGAACCAGAAATCCACATGGATTTGTATTTCCTTTATGCCATTTAGTATCTGAGTGACCCTATATGTTCATAATCTCTATGTTGTACAGATTTTATATTTTTTACATTAAAAAAGGCTTTTTTAAAAAAAAATTAGTAAATAAAAAAGAAAAAAGAAAAAAGATTTTAATCTCCAATGAAAAGCATGAGACAGTATTTATAGTGAAAATTACTATAAACGAAAAAGCTGTTAGCTTCATCCAGTGCCACCATGTGTATACCGGTGTGCAGATTAGGTCTAGTCTGGACAGTCTACCTATATAATCCTCAAAGCTACACTTTCGCATTTGGTTTGCCCAATTCTTGTGTCCATAAGTATGAATTTTTTATATATACATTTGCTGCCCCTCAACTGAGGAATGGATTAACAAGCTGTGATACATCTATACAATGGAGTACTACTCAGCAGAGAGAAAAAATAATATTCAAAAATTTGCAGGCAAATGGATGGATATGGAGAGTATCCTCCTAAGCAAGGTATCACAATCCCAGAAAGATAAGCAGGAAATGTACTCACTCATCCTGTGGACAAAAAAAAATTAAAAATAAAAAGAGAGATATAATTGTACACAAGAACTCACGGCTAAAACATAGCTAAATGACACAGTGCCTCATTTCTGCATTGATGGCCTCTGGCAGGGGTGTGGGTGATGAAAGACTTGTTTTTGTAAGGGTCTGGTCATAGGGAGTTTAATTATGCTCCAGTAAGTAAATGAGCAGCATGAATGGGCATTTTTGTAAATGGGGAGATCATAAGAGTGGTCATGAATCTGAGATGTCTGATAACTGAGTTTGATAGGTTATATGATGTAGAAATCACAAAATACTAGATTTAATATTCTTTTTATGATATATATAGCCTTATAAAATCCCTAGGAGATTACATTTAATGAATACATATGTGCATTCCTAAAATTTTGGTAAATAAGTCTGGAGGTTTTTTTATTTAAAAATTCAGAACATATTTTATTTTAAACTATTATATAACTTACAAGCAGCAGAATCTATAACTTTGTAACCCGTAAAATGTTTAAGATTATAAAACAAAATGCAAATTCAATGGCTAGCATGGTACCCAGGAATCACAAAGAAATGTTACCTCTATGTTCCTTCTTTAGTGGTTAACTTAGATGAGTAGCCCTCAAGAATAATGTAAGATTATTTAAAGAAAATATTTTTAGCTGGAAGACAATGATATATTCAGTGATTAAACAATTGAGTAACAGTATGTAAAATGCATATATGGTTGTGTACTGCATGAATATTTAGCTCACTACAGATCATGTATAAAATGTTGGTTCCACAGGATTATAACAGAGGTGAAAAATTCTATAATCTAATAACATCATAACACAAAATTTTAATTTCTGGTGATTCTGATGTAAACAAGTTTGCTGCATGCATATCAAAATATGGCACAGTGCAGCATATTAAATAATGCTTAATAATGTTGATAAACAATGACATTAATGGTTTATGCAGACACGGTTTTGTTTTTTATTATCTTTTTTAATATTTAGAAGTATTTAAATTCTTATGAGCAATTTAGTGTCCACGCTTAATTATTCTGTAGATTCATTTGTTTTTCATTGTCTTACAGCACATTCCTATTTATGAAATAGTTTACTCTGTGTAGTCTCTGTTAAGCCAGCACCAGCCATATATATGTTTAATTGATATATATATATATATATATATATATATTACAGACTTTCCTTGTTGTATCAAGAGGCCACAGTGGATATTTAGCCTTTATGTAGGTTTGTGTAAGTTTACTCTATGTTTCCACATTAATGAATATACACATATATACATACATATATATTCATTGCAACTCTAGGTTAAAATCTGTTAATTTTCTCAACTTTACCTGTATAGAAACTGAGGTATGAGATTTAATAGTGGAGTTATACATAAAATTGGGCAATTATGGGTTTGAGTTGGTTTTCATATCAAGCACACACTGCTGTGTTACTAACTCAAACTGTAGAGTAATGTTGACTTGGGTTCTCTTCTACCACTTCCATATTTTCATATGAAACTTAGGAGAAAAGTCAATGAACAATGGTACATTTTAGGTAATAAAAAATATGCAAATTTATTAGATAGATAATAACATAACTGAAGTTCTAGATAATCAAAATATATTTATCTGAAATTATAAGTAATATTCAATAATATTTTGATTGGCAAATATAGATTTTGTTACTAGGTTGTCCTTCTAAACCTTAGTTTCTTTATCTATAGAAGAAAAAACATCAAGCATGAATAGTTAAAAGTTGGAAATTTTTTTCCAGTAAGATCTTTTTTCTTTATTTATTTTGTATTTATCAAGAAAAACAGTAAAATGATTTTAAAATGCTGAGAAGTTAACAATAACTATAAAGAAGATAAAAATCATAAGCATGACTTATAAAGGGTGATAATGCAAATAAGATTGCTACACATATATTTACTTTGTGTTCAGCTTTCCCTCTGAATTTTTTTTTCCATCCCTGTATATCCTTATTCAAAGTCCCTTCCCCCTCCAACCACATCAGGTCATTTTTCTTCTCCACAACTCCCCATTCCCTCCCTGGGCAGGGAGCAGACAGTCCTATGGTCCCACTGACACAATAATGCTTGGATCAGTCTCCATTCCTGGCAAATCCAGTTTTGTGGCCCCACCCTCAAGAGTGACTCAGGTGTTCCTATAGTTGCAGTGGGATCCAAAAGGTCAATCCAGGGTGTTTCTGATGCCAAGCTGTTCAGTAGTTGTGGTTTACAGCTTGGGCATGCTTGGCTTTTTTTCTTGTTTGTTGGTTTAGAGACCACTAATGAGTGAGTACATCCCCTGCTTATCTTTCTGAGATTGTGATACCTCGCTCAGGAGGATATTCTCCAAAACCATCCATTTGCCTGCGAATTTTAGAATATCATTTTTTCTTACTGCTGAATAGTATTCCATTGTGTAGATGTACCACAGTTTGTTAATCCATTCTTCAGTTGAGGGACATCTAAGATGTTTCCAGGTTCTTACTATTACAAATAATGCTGCTATGAACATAGTTGAGCTAATACCTTTGGAGTGTGAATGTGCCTCTTTAGGGTATACACCCAGAAGTGGTATTGCTGGGTCCTTGGGGAGATTGATTTTCAATTTTCTGAGAAACCGCCATATTGCATTCCAAAGTGGCTGAATAAGCTTACACTCCCACCAACAATGGAGGAATGATCGCCTTACTCGGCATCCTCTCCAACATAGGCTGTCATCTGTGCCTTTTATCTTAGCCAATCTAACAGGTATTAGGTGGTATCTCAAAGTTGTTTTGATTTGCATTTCTCTGATGGCTAAAGATGAAGAGTAATTTTTCAGGTGCCTTTCAGCCATTCATAGTTCCTCTGCTGAGAATTCCCTTTTTAGATCTCTACCCCATTTTTTGATTGAGTTATTCAAGGTTTTGGACTCTAGATTCTTGAACTCCTTATATATCTTAGAGATCAGTCCTCTATCACTTGCAGGGTTGGTGAAAATCTATTCCCATTCTGTAGGCTGCCGTTTTGTCCTATTGACAGTGTCCTTGGCTTTGCAGAAGCTTCCTAGGTTCAGGAGATCCCACTTATTGATTGTTGGTCTTAGTGTCTGTGCCACTAGTGTTATATTTAGGAAGTGGTCGCCTGTGCCAATTTGTAGGAGTGTATTTCCCACTTTCTTTTCTATCAAGTTCATAGTGGCTGGGTTTAAGTTGAGGTCTTTGATCCACTTGGATTTGAGTTTTGTGCAGGGTGACAGGCTCAGATCTATTTGCATTTATCTACACACTTCCATCCAGCTATGCCAACACCTTTTGGTAATATACTATCTTTTTTCCATTGAATGTTTTGGGCCTCTTTGTCAAAGATCAGGTGTTCGTAGGTTAATGTCTGGATCCTCAGTTCTATGCCATTGGTCCACAAGTCTGTTTTTATGCCAGTACCAGGCTGTTTTTATTACTGTAGCTCTATAGTATAGCTTGAAGTCAGGGATGGTGATACCTCCTGAGGTTCTTTTGTTGAGTAAAATTGTTTTGGAAATCCTGACTTTCCTGTTATTCCAAATGAAATTGAGTATTGTTCTTTCAAGGTCCAAAAAATATTGTGTTGGGATTTTGATGGGCAGTGCATTGAATCTGTAGATTGCCTTTGGTAGAATTGCCATTTTTACTATGTTGATCCTTCCAATCCAGGAACATGGGAGAGCTTTCCATTTTCTGATATCCTCTTGAATTTCTTTCTTCGGTGATTTAAAATTTTTGTCAAATAGGTCTGTTACTTCTTTGGTTATAGTTACTCCAAGGTATTTAATACTATTTGCAGCTATTATGAAGGATAATGTTTCTCTTATTTCTTTTTCAGCTCTTCTGACTTTAGTGTATGGAAGGGCTACTGATTTCTTTGAGTTAATCTTGTATCCTGCTACATTGCTGAAGGTGTTTATCAGCTGTAGCAGTTCCTTGGAAGAATTTTCTGGGTGTCTTATGTATACAATCATATCATCTGCAAATAGAGATAGCTTCAGTTTTTCTTTTCCAATTTGTATGCCCTTAATCTCTTTTCATTCCCTTATTGCTTTAGCTAAAACTTTGAGAACAATATTGAATAGATAAGGGGAGAGTGGACATCCTTGTCTAGTTCCTGACTTTAGTGGGGTTGCTTTGAGTTTTTCTCGATTAAGTTTGATACTGGCTGTCAGCTTCTTGTAAATCGCCTTTATTATCTTTAGATATTCTCCCTATATTCCTGATCTCTCCAGGTTTTTAATCATAAAGGAGTGTTGGATTTTGTCAATGGCTTTTTCCACATCTAAGGATATGATCATGTGGTTTTATTCCTTTAGTTTGTTTATATGATGGATAACATTTACAGTTTTTCATTGTTGAACCAGCCCTGTATTTCTGGGATGAAGCCTACTTGGTCATGGAGGATGATATCTTTTATACATTGTTGTATATGGTTTGCCAAAATTTTGTTGAGAATTTTCACATCAATATTCATGAGGGAAATTGGTCTGTAATTCTCCTTCTTTGTTGTGTCTTTGAGTGGCTTGGGTAATAGAGTGATTGTGGCCTCATAAAAGGAATTTGGCAATATTCCTTCAGTTTCTACTGTGTGAAATAGTTTGAGGAGTAACGGTAGTAATTCTTCTTTGAATATCTGGTAGAATTCGGCACTAAAACCACCTGGACCAGGGCTTTTATTTTTGGGGAGGTTTTTAATGACAGCTTCAATTTCATTAAAGGTTATAGGCCTTTTTAGGTAATTAATCTGATCTTCATTTAATTTTGGTAGATGGTACCTGTGAGAAAGCTGTCCATTTCTTCTAGGTTTTCCATTTTTGTGGAATGTAGATTTTCCAAGAATGGTATGATAATTCTCTGGATTTCCTGTGGGTCTGTTGTTATGTCCCCCTTTTCATTTCTGATTTTGTTGATTTGAACACTCTCTCTGTGTTTTTTGATTAGATTGGCTAAGAGCTTATCTATCTTGTTAACTTTCTCAAAGAACCAACTCTTAGATTCATTGATTCTTTGTATTGTTCTTTTTGTTTCAATTGTATTGATTTGAGCTCTGAGTTTGACAATTTCCTGCTGTCTTCTAGGAGAGTTCACTTCTAATTGTTCTAAGGCTTTCAGCTGCTCTGTTAGGTCTCTAGTGTGGGATTTCTCTAGGTTTTTCATATAGACATTTAGCACTATGAATTTTCCTCTTAAAACTGCTTTCATTGTGTCCCACAAGTTTGGATACGTTGTAGATTTATTTTCATTGAAATCTAGGAAGACTTTGATTTCTTTCTTAATTTCTTCCTTGACCCAGAGATGGTTCAGCTGAGTGATGTTTAGTTTCCATGAGTTGGTAGGCTTTCTTTGGGTTTTGATGTTGTTGAACTCTAACTATAGGCCCTCATGGTCTGATATGTTACAAGGGATTATTTCCATTTTTTTGTATCTGTTGATATTTGCTTTATGACCAGTTATGTGGTCAAATTTGTAGAAAGTTCCATGAGGAGCTAAGAAATATGTATATTCCTTTGCCTTTGGGTGGAGGCTTCTGTAGATATCTATTAAATTCATTTGCATCATAACCTCTTTTAGACTCCTTATTTCTCTGTTGAGACTCTGTCTTGTTGATCTATCCAGGGTTGAAAATGGGTTATTGAAGTCTCCCACTCTTAGGGTGTAAGAATTGATGTGGGATTCGAGCTTCAGCAGTGTTTCTTTTACATAAGTAGGTGCCCTTATATTAGGGGCATAAATATTCAAGATTGAAATTTCCTCTTGACCATTTTTTCGTATGATGAATAAGTAGTGATCATCTTGGTCCCTTTTAATTGCTTTTAGCTTAAAGTCTACTTTGTTAGATATTAGTATTGCAACCCCTGCTTGTTTCTTAGAACCGTTCGACTGGAAAATCTTTTCCCAACCCTTTATTTTAAGCCTGTGTCTGTCTTTGCAGTTGAGGTTTGTTTCTTGTAGGCAACAGAAGGATGGCTTCTGTTGTTGTATCCATCTTGTTAGTGTGTGATGTTTTATAGGAGAGTTGAGACCATTGATACTAAGGGAAATTAGTGAACATTGATTCATATTTCCTGCCATTTTTGGTGGTAACTTGTTTGTATTTTCTTTCTCTAGGGTATTCTTCTATGGAATTATTGATTGTTTGTGATTTTGTGGGTGTATCTGGGCTCCTTAGTTCGGAGTTTTCCCTCTAATACTCTCTGTAGTGCGGATTGGTAGATAGATATTGTTTCAGTCTGACTTTGTCCTGAAATACCTTATTTACTCCACCTATGGTGATTGATAATTTTGCAGGGTATAGTATTCTAGTTTGGCAGCCATGCTGTTTTAGCATCTGTATAACTTCTAACCAAGCCCTTCTAGGTTTCATCATTTCCATTGAATAGTCAGGCGTTATTCTGATGGGTCTGCCTTTATATGTGAGTTGGCCCTTTTCTTTGCAGCTCTTAAAATTTTTTCTTTGTTCTGTATGTTTTGTGGCTTGATTATAATGTGGCGTGCTGACTTTTTTTGGGGGATCATATGTATTTGGTGTTCTGTCAGCTTCCTGTATTTTTATTGGCATTTCCTTCTTCAGGTTAGGGAAGCTTTCTTCTATGATTTTATTGAAAACATTATCTGTGCCTTTGAGCTGGTATTCTTCTCCTTCTTCTATTCCTATTATTCTCAAATTAGGTCTTTACATGGTGTCCCAGATTTCCTGAACATTTTGAGTAATGGCTTTTTTAGTTTTACTATTTTCTTTGACTGATATATCTATTTGAGCTACTGAGTCTTCCACTTCAGATATTCTATCGTCCACCTCTTGAACTCTGTTTGTTATGCTTGTATCTGTGGTTCCAGCTTTTTTCTTCAGGTTTTCTATTTCCATCTTTGCCTCATTTTGTGCCTTTTTTATTGCTTCTATTTCAGCTTTTATTTCAGCTTTTATACTCCTTAAATATACTCAGAAATTATTAGTGAATCAAAACCAGAAAGGAATATTTTTGTTTTGATACAGGCTGTCTTTGATTTCAGCTTTCCAAGTGCAGGTATAATAGGTTTCACCACTATATACAGCTTTCATAAGTATTGTTTCTAACAGAATATATGACAAATATGTTGGAGTGAATTATCAGGGTTGTGCTAACCCAATAGATTCAAAGGCTCTAACATATAAATAAATAATTCGATACTGGGCTTCCTTGTGTGAATGGCATATATTTCTTTGGGATATAGTATCTTACTGAGATTAGAGAAATTTACCCTTTTTTGACATGCATTTTTTTGTTATTATGAATAAAGAAGTCACATTTTCTTTCCTTGTATATCCTTATTCAAGGTCCCTTCCCCCTCCCACCACATCAGGTCTTTCTCTCTTCTCCACATCTCCCCATCCCCCCATGGACAGGCTCTCCCAAGTTCCACGGTCCCAATATTGCTTAGTTCAGCCTCCACTCCTGACAAATTCAGTTTTCTCCCCCCAACATCAAGACTGAGTCAGGGGTTCTTCTAGGGGGAGTGGGATCCAAGGAGTCAGTCCAAGTTGTTTCTGATCCCAAGGTGTTCAGTGGTTGTGGTTTCCAGCTCTGGCATGCTTTGGTTTGTTTTTTGTTTTTTGTTTTGTGTTTTTTGTTTTGTTTGTTTGTTTCTTTGTTTAGAGTCCACTAATGAGTGAGAAATTTACCTTTTATACTGACTCTGAAGGTTTCAATTTTCTGGCTTCTATTTTCTTCCTATGCTCTTTAAGCCTCAAAACAAGAAATATGCTGAAAATCATTTGAAATAGGAAATGTTGAAGCTCCTCTTGTGTCTTCCCTTACCTCTCTTCAGAGGCTACGGCAGAGTGAAATCCAGCTAGTGGAAATGGACACTACATAAACCTTGTCCAAGAGTTCTCAGTGAGAATTGGTTTCCTTTTTTTTTTTCTTTTTTCTTTTTTTTTTTGGCAATGATTTAAAAGGATAGATTATTGAATTTACTTTAATCCAAAAATCAGCTATTGATCTCAAAATGTTTTACATTTATATTAATTTGACTTATTGATAAAAATTTAAGGTCACTTTTGTTATAGTGTATGTATATCCCTACTCTTGCCTAAGATATTATATTTCTGCATTTTTTTTCTTTATTTTTTCTTTATTATGAATAAAGTAATATTTTTTATCTGTGTATATCCTTATTCAAGCTCCCTTCCCCTCTCCCACCTCTTCCAGTCACTCTTTTCTTCTCCATATCACTTTATCTACTGCTCAGCAAGGGCAGGATGTCCCAAGGTCCCAATGTGGCTTAGTTCAGCATCCACTCCTGGCAGATCCACTTTCCTCACACCAACATCAAGACTAGATCATGTGTTCCTCTGGAGGGAATGGGATTCAAGGTGCCAGTCCATGGTGTTTCACATCCCAAGCTGTTCATTGTTTGTGGTTTCAAGCTTGGACATGCTTTGCTTTTTGCTTTTTTGTTTAGAGACCACTAATGGGTGAATACATCCCCTGCTTATCTTTCTGAGTTTGTGATACCTTGCTGAGGAGCATATTCTCCAAGTCCATCCATTTGCCTGCAAATTTTAGGATATCAGTTTTTTTCTTACTGCTGAGTATTACTCCATTGTGTAGATGTACCACAGTTTTTTAATCCATTCTTCAGTTGAGGGACATCTAGGTTGTTTCCAAGTTCTTGCTATTACAAATAATGCTGCTATGAATATAGTTAAGCTAATGCCTTTGGAGTGTGACTGTGCATCTTTAGGGAATACACTTGGAGGTGGTAATGATGGGTCCTTGGGGAGATTGATTCTCAATTTTCTGAAAACCACAATACTGCATTACAAAGTGGCTGAACAAGCTTACATTCCCACCAACAATGGAGGAGTGTTCCCCTCGCTCTGCAACCTATCCAGCATAGGCTGTCATCTGTGTCTTTTATCTTAGCCAATCTAACAGGTGTCAGGTGTTATCTCAAAGTTGTTTTGATTTGCATTTCTCTGATGGCCAAAGATGATGAGCACTTTTTCAGGTGCCTTTTAGCCATTCGTAATTCTTCTGCTGAGAATTCCCTTTTTAGACCTTGTTACGCACAACCTCACCAGCATGGAAGACGCAACATTGGATCCTTCTCTTTGTAGTTTATTTGGGACTTTTAACAATCTCGTTTCTTCTGAAGAAAGACCCGGGGGAAGCCTGCTCTTAGCTAAATACCCTCAGAGCTTCCAATCCAAGATATCCACGTGGGCATCACCAATAGACTCAGATACATGGGAGCAAGCCAGATCCTTGGCCTTAGCCAAATATGGAGTTGTTCACCACGGAGAGCGCTCAAGGCCAGTGCCATCTTACAGTGTGGCTGTATGCAGCTCTCTACAAGATCTGAACCCCACTTTTTGATTGAGTTATTCAAGGTTTTGGGCTCTAGATTCTTGAGTTCTCTATATATTTTAGAGATAAGTTCTCTATCACTTGTATGGCTGATGAAAATCTTTTCCCATTCTGTAGGCTGTCGTTTTGTCCTATTGACAGTGTCCCTGGCTTTACACAAGCCTCTCTGTTTCAGGAGGTTCCACTTATTGATTACTGTTCTTAGTGTCTGTGCCACTGGTGTTATATTTAGGAAGTAGTCACCCATGCCAATTTGTTGGAGGGTATTTCCCACTTTCTTTTCTATCAAGTTCAGTGTGGTTGTGTTTATGTTGAGGTCTTTGATACACTTGGATTTGAGTCTTGTGAAGGGTGATAGGCTTGGGTCTATTTGCATTTTCTACACACTACCATCCATCTGTGCTAACACAATTTGTTAAAGATACTATATTTTTAATGTTGAATATTTTGGGCCTCTTTTTCAAAGATCAGGTATTCATAGGATTGTGAGCTAATGCCTGGATCCTCAATTCTATTCCATTATGGAAAGAAGTCCCATGTTGCTGGATAGGTAGGATCAACATAGTGAAAATGGCAATTCTACGAAAAGCAATCTACAGAGTCAATGCACTTCTTATCAAAATCCCAACACAATATTTTACAGACCTTGAAAGAACAATTCTCAACTTCATTTGGAATAACAGGAAAGCCAGGATTGCCAAAACAATTTCACTCAACAAAAGAATCTCATGAGGCATCACCATCCCTGTCTTCAAGTTATACTATAGAGAGTTGATTTCTTATAATTTACACTGAGAGACTCAAAGAAAATTTTTACCAACATGGAATCGCTTGGAAATTCTTTGCCTTAATATTAAAAGGCATTTAATGTTTGAGGAAAAGTTATAATCTAGAGTTAGCTATCTATCAATGGAAGGCAATGCCATTCTGTTCTAAGAATACAAAACATAACACGTTGATATTTCTGTTGCATAGTTTATTATATCAACCCACTTAATAAGCACATATGCTATTACCAATTATTATGGTAATCAATTGGCAAAATTGAACTAGTCTTAGTAAATAAATAGAAGAGTGATAGTTTTGAACATAATTTTAGAGAGTTATATACTACAGGAGCAGAGAGATAATCAAAGAAAGGGATAAGATATGACAGGCTTTACAAAGTTTTTTTTATGGAAACATGACATGAATCATTAAGATTGGAATGAAGGAGAATTTTATTTTTAAAGACAGGAATTTAATGCAACAAATGTGGTAGAATAGAAAATAGTTGGATAATGTAATTACAAAATAGCTCAAAGATGTAGAGAAAACATTCACAAACTAAAAGTCCAGATGCTTTTACAATAATGCTGAGGTATTCACAGTCCATAGCCGAGGGAAAACACAGTGAGATAGAGTATCAGAGAAGCCAAGTAAAAATAAGGGGAAAAAAAACCATAGCTGCCATTGTCAGGATATGAGTAAAGTCCTTTTCACAAGACTGTAAAACTCCACAGATCTCATAGCTTTAGAAAACCAGTCAGCAAAAATATTTAATGTTAAATACATTCATACACATATTTTGACTCTTAATAATGCAAGTCTATGACATGGAATTTAAAGACCATCATTTTAACATTATTTCTTGCTGAAATACCCTGTAGGGTGTGAAAGTTAAATATTATTGTGTACCAGGGGAATATGTTCCATCCATGTTATAGAATATTTATTTGCAACAAAGTGATTAAAAGGAGCTGTATTGGTTGGCCTGGGAAGTTCTAAGAATTCTTCCTGAAGAATGGAAACTACTCATTCTATGTCACTTTTTATTTCTATTTTACATTAAAAATAGATTAGCACTTTTATTTTAAAGACAATTTATTTGTAAATATATAAAACTGTCAGAAAACAGAAAAAAATACTTCATATTCATGTATAGTCCTACCTCCCAAGTTAGCCAGCATTAGTATTCTAGTTTATAGAACTGAGCTGCGCTTAGATCAAAGGGACAAGGGTTAAGAGTCAGCTTCACTGTAGCCAAGAACTTACTATGTACTCTAGTTCAACCTCAAATTAATGGTGATCTTAACACATCAGCCTCCCAGTTCTGGGATTCTAGTTGTGAACTACTTTGCTTAACCTGATTCAGACTTTGGATAATGGCATAAAAAACATATTGTTTTACAGAAAATTAATATCTGATATTTTATAAATCATTGTTTATCATGTAAATTGTAAAAGTATGTCCTTCATAAGAATATAAGGGTCTAAATAGGATTTGAAGAGGGACAATACTATGTTAGACTTGCTAACATAAAAGGGGAAAAGTTCAGAGTGCTTCACCTCTAGACAAAGAAGTAAAGGTAACTTTCTGGTGAAAAAGAGTAAATTAGTCAAGAATAAGCCCACAATTGGTTATTCAATGTTAAATGGTCAGCCCTGAGGTCATGTACATACAAGTAGACATCAGTTTAGTTGGTTGTTTGATATATTTGTGCATATACATTAATGCAACAATAATAATCATAAAAGGAGGCCATGAATTTGAAGGAAGAGAAGAAACACATGGGAGAAGTAAGTAGGAGGAAAGAGAAGTGTAATCAGACTATTTATTTATTCTAAGACATTAATCCAAGAGATTAGTATAGTGAGACAATGGAGTGAATTACTTACTGATTACTTGAAGATATGATGCAAGCAAAACAAACTGCAAAGAATGTAATGCTGTTTAGCATAACTAGTGCTGAAGTTTCCATAAGTTGCTGGTGGGTTTCTGAAATCCACATGTGGATCAAGCCTTGCTGATAGCCCAGTGAAATGTGTCATTGATAGGAGCATGCATTCCTATAATAAGGATTCACACTACTACAAAGAAATTGTGGAAAAACCAGATGAGCTATCACAGTCATTGGTTCAGAGTAAACATTTTACATGTCAGTAACTGTTTTATTGTCATTTGTACACATATTCAAGTTCTTTGTTGTGACAAAATATAGAGGAATTTCAAGTGGTTTTGAGCTCTTTTATATTTTTCTTTTTACTATTATATTACAAAAGTACTTACACATGAAGAAAAAATGAAAGTTGTTAAAGGAATGCATTTATTTCATGATCTACTTATCAAACTATCTTATAATACATCTTAAAACACCTATTTGATTATTTTTGTTTATTCTTTTGATATTACATATTTTCTCAGCCCATGGGTTTTTCATACTGTTACAGAAGAGGATAGACTATGAACAATTGGAAAAAGTATACACTGTGATTAAGTAACACACTTAAAGTATTAGAACCTGCTTCAGTATGATTTAGTAGTGATGGCATTAGCTTGAGTTACTCAGCCAATATAGCATTTGTCAACTCTCTAAAGATGGGCCTGCTTTTTCTGTTTTTATATTTTGAAATCATGAAGCAGAATCCATGCCTTCTACTGAGTTGCTTTACTTGGGATGACAATTTCATATCTTCATGTAAAATGTATAGCATCTTTGATAGTGCATTTTCTTGTTGGTGATTCATCTTCCCCTTTTATTTCAGCATCTCTTCAGCTTTTGTGCTTGGATACCAATCCTGTTACTAACACTGATTCTGCCCTCTATGTAGACAATCCTTCATAAGAGACCTGCCTCCTCATTTCCATTCATCCACTGATAGTGGGTATGAGTCTGTCTCTGCTGAATGCTACTCTGCGCTGCTCTATAATTTCACTTTCCTGGGCCTGTAGCCATTTAGTGACTGAAGGAGAACTGCAATTTCTAACAAGGTCCCTGGAGTAGAGTGCTATCATCTATATTTTCACTTTTTTTCTAAATTGAGTTAATTCTGGTCAGCTAGTCCTCTCAGAATTCTCAGGCTTCTCCAGAGATTACACAGCCACATTAGATTTCTTCTTATCACATGGGGATCAGTTTGTTCTGCAAGACTGCAGAAGCCTAGCTGGATACTGCCCACAGTCTGTCTGGATTTTCTAAGAAGTCTGCAAGCAAACTTCCCTACTCCCAGATCATACTGATGACATGCACACACTTTCTACCGCTGTACTTTTACTTTTCTTTCTCTCTCCAGGCTAGAGAACAGAAGGGTCTGGCCCACTCTCAGCACCCTCACAGTAGGGTGTCTCTTTTGTTCTTCACTACTCTGCTCTTCAATTCTTCCTTGAAACTGGACAGAGCTCTCATGTCATCACACCCTCTTCCTCAACATATGTGCTACTGTCTCCAGACTACCACTTCTTAGATCCCCAAATGACATTCATTCTGAATGAAGCTATGCCCTTCCAATTGGAAAGCTTACTTTTATAAGTTAATTTTTTCCTTTGTCTTTTAAATCTTCCTTTTTGAAATGCACTTGTCTATGTTCCTGAATTTTTGTGCTTGGAGGAAATAAACATGTGGAAGTCACAGAATTACTCATCTTGTTTTAAAAGATGAATTAAGGTTTATCAAGTAGCTGTGTGTTTTTCAGTTTTGCAAATATAAAACCTCAACATTAAAATATGTATTAGCTGCATCTAATTTGTCTTTGTTAAAATCGGTAAACATCAGAAATAAGGTGGTTTCTCTTCAAGCATTTAGAAAGTCACGGTCATTTAAAAAGTAGCAGAATCAGAAAGTGGGGGCAGTTAAAAGTGATAGACATCTCATTTCACACATGCTAATGAAAGTATCACTCTAGACTGTAGCATAACACCCCAAGTTCTTTGTTTTTACACATCTGACCTCTGTCTCGTGGATGCCATGCTGAAGCTTAGGGATTCTGATGAGGATGCTTTGCTGCTTTTATTGCCACTTTCACCTGCCACAGTCATGCACCACTGTTACTCCCATTCAGATCACTGAGGTGCTTGCCTTCTGTGACATCAAGTAGGAGAATGAACTTTCACTTCTTTCCATTATCCTACTGAAGCCTCCCCATCCCCCATAAAGTAGTGCCCCAGATTCCCTATGTGTGAAAACAATTTTACATTTCTGAAGATGCAGCTTAAAATAATATACACTGCAGTACTATTTTATTGTAATATTTCTACAACTTGCAGTCCTTTAACTTTTTAAGTTATAAACAAAATATCTAATTTCTAACTATTTTTAAATTATATACAGTGGAAATGACTTTTTATATGTCTAGCCGAGAAACTTAAAATTATCTATACTTATTTTTATATAAATAATATTTTTTTAAAAAAAAATAAAAGCTAAAAAAATAATACGTGGATGATAATATTGATGAAGATGTCAGGTTTTTTTTTCTTGATTTTTCTTGAATTTACTGGGGAAAATGATAGTCTGTAGATATGTTCCCAATTTTACTTTTCTCAGTTTCCTTCTTTTTTAGCCTTGAACCCCACAGAGATGTATGTTTGTAATTTTTTTAAAAAAAATACCTTCTGATACTAAGAACACAATGCCAAATATTGTCTGGAGCTGCTCAAAATAGAAGCTTAAAATGAAAAAAATATATATACAGGGATAGGAGAGATGGCTCTGAGATTAAAAGCATTGACTATTCTTCCAGAGGTCCTGAGTTCAATTTCCAGTAACCACATGATGGTTGACAACCATCTATAATGACATTTGGTACTCTCTTCTATATACTGTATACATAATAAATAAATAAATATTTTAAAAAATGAAAATATACAAAGATAAATATAAAGCTAAATTATTTCCATACAAATTACTTTGGTATTAATATTTTACATTTTGCTATGTGTGTGACTTTAAAAACTGATGCTGTATGGTAAATACTGTCAAGTAACCTGCTGTCTTCTTTGCAAATCCAACAAATTTGAGATTTCATGACATGTGTCTCAGTAACACATTTCAGTGAACTTGGTTAAAAATGCTTTCTTTATTTCTTCTTCAAGCCAAACAGATTTTATTTGGGGTATTTGACCACTGACATGGACTGGAACATCAAGTCAAGGGTTAACTGTGGAGATAGGGTCCATCTTCTCAAAACTCGGAAACAGGAAGCTTTCCCTGCTCACACCTGGTTGATGTTTTTCATTTTTCTCAGCTTCCCTTCTTCTTTCTCCTTCTTTCCTTTCAGATGACATGGTAGTCATGACATTGTCCCTCCATGGTAGTCTTACAGTGGGAAACTCTACCCACCCTCCTGCCCATGTTCTTCTCACATATATTATTTCAGTTACCCAGAGCTTACTAGAAAACCTGGGCTAAAAAACTGGCCTCACTCCTCGGTTACCCAATAATGCTACTGACTTCACTGTGGGTTTGGCTGCATTGTCTTTTGAACCTGCCAACTTAGTGCTGGAATTAAAATGCACTTAATATTTTATTCAGAATTTGTTTTCAATCAAAAAGACTATTTTGTAAATTTCTTGTGTCATATGACACAAATGAAGGTCAAGAATATTTACTTTGAAGATTAAAACTGTGTCATGTGTATTTATATAAGTACTATAGGGAAGTGGTGCTTTTTTAATTTAAATGTTTATGAACAACACATGAACCAACTATCAGAGAAATTTCTTTAGAAGCCTATATTATAATATCACACAATGGACAATAATGCTTAAACTGTATTTTGTATACTTGCTAAATATGAATTATATCTTATTTTTAATTAATATCTTCCATAGGCATTGTTTGATTTATAGATATATCAAGGGAAAAATAAAATGTCTTGCATTCATATGGTTAAATGCATACTTGAAATAATATATTGCCAAAAATTACAACAGGAAACATTTTTATTAATATTGCATCTAAAATACATGTTTATTTCATAAAAACATATTAAATTAGGGTCCCAATGGGTGTAGTTGATTTTCTACCACAAGGGGAGTGATTACTACAATTTATTATTTTATCCATTATCCTAGTGTGGTCTAACTTGTTTATTTTTAGAAAAAAAATTATGCATATTAAACCACACAACATAATGTTGTAGGATACATGTAGACTGTAAAATTGTAACTATGGGAAAGAAAATTAACATGCAGTGCAATTTTATTCATTATTGCTCTCATGCTGTAACATTATTTCCTCACACTTCCTCATCATTTGATTCTGCTGCTCATTTCCAGTGAGTTATACCCTCCTATTTCCCATAACAACACGCCTTGTGTCCAGACCTACTTTCTACATATGTATATTCAAACTTATATACCCTAAAGATGCACATTCACACCCCAAAAGCATTAGCTCAACTATATTCATAGAAGGATTATTCATAATAGCAAGAACCTGGAAACAGCCTAGATGCCCCTCAACTGGAAGAATGGATTAAAAATGTGTGGTAAATCTACACAATGGAGTACTACTCAGCAGTAAGAAAAAATGATACCCTAAAATTTGCAGGCAAATGAATGGATTTGGAGAATATCCTCCTGAGTGAGGTATCACAAACTCAGAAAGATGAGCAGGGGATGTACTCACTCATTAGTGAACTCTAAACAAACAAACAAACAAACAAACAAGAAAAAAGTAAAGCATGCCCAAGCTGCAAACCACAAGCACTGAACAGCTTGGGATCAAAAACACCCTGGACTGACTCCTTGGATCCCACTCTCCCTAGAGGAACATCTGACTCAGTCTTGAGGTTGTGGGGAGACAACTGGATCTGCCAGGAGTGGAGACTGAACTAAGCAATATTGGGTCAGTGGGACCATGGAACTACCTGCTGCCTGCCCAGGGAGGGGATCGGGAGTAGTGGAGAAGAAAGAATGATGTGGTGGGAGGGAGAAGGGACCTTGAATAAGGATATACAAGGATAGAAAGTATGACTTCTTTGTTTATAATAATAAAAAGAAAGAAAGAAAGGAAGGAAGAAAAATGCACATAGATCAAGCCTATCACCCTGCACAAAACTCAGATCCAAGTAGATCAAAGACCTCAATATAAACTAAACCACACTGAACTTGATAGTAAAAAAGTGGGAAATACCCTTCAACATATTGGCACATATGACCATTTCCTATATATAACACCAGTAGCGCAGACACTAAGAACAACAATCAATAAGTGGGACCTACTGAAACAGAGAAGCTTTTGTAAAGCCAGTGACACAGTCAATAAGACAAAAAAGACAGCCTAAAAAATGGAAAAAGATTTTTATCTACTCTGCAAGTGGCAGAGGACTGATCTCTAAAATATATAGAAAACTTAAGAAACTACAGCCCAAAACCTGGAATAAACCAATCAAAAAAGGTGTTCAGAACTAAAAAAGGAATTTTCAGCAGAAAAATTACAAATGGCTGAAAGACATTTGAAAAATGTACTCCATATCGTTAGCCATCAGAGAAATGCAAATCAAAACAACTTTAAGATACCACTTGACACCTGTCAGATTGGCTAAGATGAAAGACACAGATGTCATCCTATGCTGGATAGGTTGCAGAGCGAGGGGAACACTCCTCCATTGTTGGTGGGAGTGTAAGCTGGTTCAGTCACTGTGGAATGCTGTATGGCAGTTTCTCAGAAAACTGGGAATCATTCTTTTCATGGATCCAGCGATTCCACTACTCGGCATACACCCTAAAGATGCACATTTGCACTCCAAAGGCATTAGCTCAACTATGTTCATAGCAGCATTATTCGTAATAATAAGAACCTGGAAACAATCTATATGCCCCTCAACTGGAAGAATGGATTAACAAACTGTAGTACATATACACAATGGAGTACTAATCAACAGTAAGAAATAATGATATACTAAAATTTCCAGTCAAATGGATGGGTTTACAGAATGTCCTCCTGAGCAAAGTATCATCAACCTAGAAAGATAAGCAGGGGATGTACTCACTCATTAGTGGACTTTAAACAAAAAGCAAAGAACACCCAAGCTGCAAACCACAACAGCTCAACAGCGTGGGATCTGAAACACATTGGATAGGTACCTTGGCGCCCATTCACTCCAGAGGAACACCTGACATAGCCTTGATATTTGGGTAAGGAAAGTGTATCTGCCTGGAGTAGATGGTGAACTATGCCACCTTGTGATTTTGGGATCTTCTGTCCTTTCTGGACAGAAATAAAGTCGTGGGGAGAAGATTGTAACTGGGGGTGCAGGAGGGGAAAGGGTTTTAAACAAGGGGTTACATGGATAAAAAGTGAGATTTTATTCATAATAAAAATTATTGCCACAATTAGAGTTCAAATTGTCTCTTATATACATCCTCACCTACTTCTTTCTATTTTTTTAGACTTTTTGATGGGATTTGTTTCTGTATGGAGAAGCAACGATTTCATAGCTTTGCCTCTCATCTCTAATGGTTAATAAAAATGACCACAATTCCATATAATTATGAATTGTGTCCCAGCTGTCTTTTTTTTAATGACACCTATTCAGATTCTTTGATATTATTTCTTGATTTTATTTTACTTGTGTAAGACCTAGCTCCTTGTCTAATGTCAGGGTAGCTGTACATGATCACAATCTAAGTCAAATTGATTATTACCTGTGTGCAACACAGAATGTTCTCAAAACTAATAGATTTCTGGTGGTTGTTTTTGTTTAATAATAACTACAGTACTTGAATAAAAGACTGCATAAATCTATGTGTTGATTATTGTGATGTGCAATGGTGGCTTCAGTAAATATACAATTTCTTCTTTTTCTCAGAATGTCAGCTTACACATCAACATGGACCAAATACAGGCGCTGTGTACAGTAGTGACTTACATTTATTATCTGAATTAATGCTATACTACTAATTTTAACATCCTTATTCTTGTGATTGAAATTGCAAAATATTACATATAATTTATTCCAAGTATTTTATAAATTAATGAAACTCAGTTCCTAACATTTCTTTCATTTTTTTAAAGATTTTTTATTTATGTTTATGTGTGTATATGTGAGTGTATGCCACATGAATGAGGACCCCTAGAGAGGCCACAAGAAGACAGTGGGTCCTTAGGAGCTAGAGTTACCAGCCATTTTCAGTCACCTGACTTGGGTGCTGGGAAATGAACTTAAGGTTCTCTAGAAGAGCAAAAGTGCTTTTAACCATTGACTCATCTCTCCTGCCCCATCTCTCTACTCATTGTTCCAACAATAAATTTAGCCAAATCAGCTGGCAAGATACAAAACATGATGCAATAGAAGTGAGAAAAATAAGCCCCATTAAGTTTTTTGACATGATTTTGCATAATCTGATAATATACTAGGATGTAAAATACCAAAATGTATTTAATTCTATTAACTGATTGAATATTTATTAATGTAATCTCATATTTTGTATTATAGTGAGTGGACATCCAATACTCAAGAGAGCTAACATCCAGACTGCTGGCAAGTTGGTGGCTAATTCCATAAGAGAAAGAAAAATGAGACAATTTTATAAATTATGAGAAATAAAATAAAGTTTTCAAGACAGCATTTCTTTAAATAGGTGAACTGATCTCAGAAATACATATTATTAATGATCACAGAGTGATTAGCTGTCAAGAGGATAAACAACAAACATCTTCGCATATGCAAAAGGAGACTTTGACGTGTTAGTTCATCATTTATAGATGTGGCTAGATGAGCACTCTTTGTTTTCTTTATTAAACATCTACTAATCATGGTGAAGTAAAGCTGTACAATGTCACTTATTGTTTTCATTGGACTGAAGTCTTCTTTGTTCCACTGCCAATAACTGTTACAAACTTTAATATTATTATTTTCAAAGTTTCCTGTTCTGATATTTAAATTTTTTAATTTATCATTTTTATTCTTTAAAATTCTATCAGTGTGATGTTTTGTTGAAATGAAACATTTCAAATTGTTTTTCAGAAGGGATCTCATCACATGTTTTTCTGAATTGTTTCTGAAACTGTATTTAAATCATATCTCATTTTCTATACTCAGTATTCCTTCCCTGCCTTCATTGCTCATCTAAAGAGAAGAGATGACATCTAATATGCTTTATATATAATATTACTTATTCTCTGTGTGAAAAGAAGTTGAAGTGCCATGACTACAATATCAGTTTCTTAAGAATCTTGAATTTAGGTTTATCCATAAGTCTATCCTTATATTGACACTCAACTTAATGAGTGGAATTAGAGAAGCAATAGCAACACAGCTTTGGACAAGCAGAGTCTAGATGCAGCACAAATGTAAATGCGACTAATGACTGTGGAACAGGTCTTTGGGGTTTTCAATGTTTTTAACATTGATATATTAATTCTATAATGTCCTTTAATGTCCTTTTTGTTCCCATAGTATAATTTACTGAAGAAATATGCATGGAAGCCATGGAAATAAACTAAAAAAAAAGTCTATGCCTCACTAAAATGAGACCCAAGGTAGCCTATAAGCCATAAAAAAAAAAAAAACTAACAAGAAAAGTTTAGCTTCTACATCTTATAGGTAAAAGAAAACCAAACCAAACCAACAAACAAAATCTACTGGTTACATAAACATAGCTTATGTATGAGATTAAATAACATATGCTTATAACCAATGTGATGAAATTCAATGTCATGAGAAAGGTTTTTCATTATTTGTCTACTGAAAGCAGGATGCACAATAAACAAAAAGAGAAAAATTTAAACATAACTTAAATCTCAGTGTGGCAAAAGCCCATTAGCCTCCTTCTGGCTATGTGGTTGATTTAGAACACATTGGTGGACATCTTCAGTCCATACAGACCTTATGCCCAGAGGAGAGTAAGAAGTGAGTAAATTCTGACTCCTAGGCAATATGTAGACTTCCTCTCCAAAACCAGGGACACAGTCCCAGATCTGCCCATACACCCAGTACTGCCCTAAACCAAACTAAGCTGGAAGGCTACCCCCGCAACTCCCTCAGCAATCACTTGAAATACACAGCAAGAAGGAAATCCCACAGCCAAACCCTGCCTCCAAAGCAAGCCATAACACAAAACATCCAAAAAAATCTGGGATACCATGAAAAGACAAGAGCCTAAGAATAATAAGAATAGAAGAAGGAGAAAAATAACCAGCTCAAAGGTACAGATAATATATTCAATATAATTATAAAAGAAAACTACTTTCCCAACTTAAAAAAGGAAATGCTTATAAAGATACAAGAAGCTTACAGAACACCAAATAGATTGGACCACAAAAAAAGTCTGATTGCCAAATATTAATCAAGCCACAAATCATAGAGAACAAAGAAAAATATTAAGAGCTACAAAAGAAAAGAGCCAACATAACTATAAAGGCAGACCCACCAGAATAACACCAGACTATTCCATGTACACAATGAAAGCAAGAAGGTTCTGGTCAGAAGATATAGAGACACTAAAAGAGTATGGCTGCCAACCCAGACTAATGTACACAGCAAAACTATCCATCACCATAGATAGAGTAAATAAGATATGTCACGACAAAATAAGATTTAAACAATACCTCTCCTCAAATCCAGCCCCACAGAAAGCACTAGAAAGGAAACTTCAACCTAAGGAGCCAGATAGACCAATGAAACTGCAAATAATCAATAATCCCACAGAGGAGACGCTCAAAGAAAGGAAATACACACAAACTACCACCAAAAATAGAAGGAAATAACAATCAGTGGTCACTAATATCCCTTAATATCAATGGACTAAATTCATCTGTAAAAAGACACACCCATGATGGATATAAGAACAGAAGCCATCCTTCTGCTACATATAAGAAACATACCTCAACTTCAAAGACACAGGCTCAGAGTAAAGGCTTTAAAAAAAAAATTTCAATCAAATGGCCCCAACAAATAAGGTGGTATTGCCACCCTAATATCTAACAAAGTAGACTTCAAATTAAAATCAATCCAAAGAGACCAGGACAGACATTACTTATTCATCTCAAGAAAACTTGATCAAGATAAGATCTCAATCCTGAATATTTATACTCCTAACATGAGGGCACCTACATATGTAAAAGAAACAATACTAAAGCTTAACTCCACATCAAATGTCACACTCTAATAGTGAGAGACTTAAATACCCCACTTTCACCCTAGGATAGGTCAACCAGACAAAGACTCAACACAGAAATAAGGGATCTAAAAGATATTATGATGCAAATGGACGTAATAGATATTTACAGAAGCTTCCACCCAAACAAAAAGGAATATGCATATTTCTCACCACCCCATGAAACGTTTTCTAAAATTGACCACATATTTGGTCATAAAGCATATATCAATAGATATAAAAATGGGAATATATCCTTGTATCATATCAGACCACCATGGTCTAAAGTTAGAATTCAACAACAAAAATAACAGAAAGCATACAAACTCATGCAAACTGAAAATCTCTACATTGAACCACCTCTGAGTCAAGGGTGAATTTAAGAAAGAAATGAAATTCTTCCTAGAATTTAATGAAAATGAATGCACAACATACCCAAATTTATGGGATACAATGAAAGCAGAGTTAAGAGGAAAATTCAAAGGAATAAATGCCTATATATAGATATATAAAAAAAAAACAACAACAACAACAACAAAAAAAAAAAAAAGAGAAAGCTCACACAAAAGACCTAACAACTCAGCTGAAGTATTTAGAATAATTAAGGAGTAGATGTCAGTAAATAATCAAACCTAGGGCTAAAATCAGTACAATCAAAACAAAGAGAACAATACAAAAAAATCAATGAATCAAAAAGTTGGTTCTTTGAGAAAGTCAATGAGATAGACAAAACCTTATACAAACTAACCAAAAGACAAAGAGAGAGTATTTGAATTAACAGAATCAGAAATGAAAAAGGAGACAAAATGACAATCAGGAAATCTAGAGAACTTTCAGGTCATAGTTTAAAAATCTGTCCTCGACTAAATTGTAAAATCTAAAAGAAATGAACAGCTTTCTAGACAAATACCAATTACCAAAATCAAATCAAGAACAGATTAAAGACCTAAACTGATTATAAAACCAAGGGAAATTGAAGCTGTTGATAAAAGTCTCTCCCCCCCCCAAAAAAAAAGCCCTGGACCAGATGGTTTCACACTACAATTCTAACAGGCTTTCAAAGAACTAATACTAATACTCAACAAACTGTTCTATCCAGTAGAAGAAAAAGGAAAGGAACTCTTTTTATTTAGACACAATCACCCCGATACCCAAGCCACTCAAAGATTCACCAAAGAAGAGAATTACAGACCAATTTCCCTCATGAACATTGATGTGAAAATACTCAACAAGGTTCTGGCAAACCAAATACAACAACATATAAAAAACTTCATTCCAGAAATACAAGGATGGTTCAACATGTGAAAAACAGTAAATGTCATCTATCATACAGAGAAATTGAAGGATAAAAATCCACATGATCTTCTCCTTAGATGCTGAAAAAGCCTTTGAAAAAATCCAACACTCCTTTATGATAAAAGTCCTGGAGAGATCAGTAATACAGGGAAAAACCTAAATATAATAAATGTGATTTAAACAAGCCAATGGCCAACATCATATTAAGTGGAGGAAAACTCAAAGAAATCTCACTAAAATAAGGAACTAGACAATGCTGGCCCCTCTTCTCTTTTCTATTCAATATAGTTCTCAAAGTTTTAGCTAAATCAATAAGAGAATGATAGGAGTTTAAGGAGATAAAAACTGGAAACAAACCTATCTCTATTTGGAGATGATATGATTGCATAAATAAGTGACCTTCAAAATTCTACCAGGGAACTTCTAAAGCTGACAAATAGCCTTAGAATTGAAGCAGGATACAAGATTAACTCAAAAGAAATCAGTAGCCCTTCTATGCAGTAAAGATAAAAGGGCTGAAAAAAAAATAAGTGATATATTACCCTTTATAATAGCTGCAAATAGCGTTAAATACCTCAATGTAACTATGATAAAAGAAGTAACAGATCTATTTGACAAAATCTTCAAATCACTGAAGAAACAAATTGAAGAGGATATCAGAAAATGGAAAGATCTCCCATGTTCCTGGGTAGGTAGAATCAACATAGAAAAATGGCAGTCTTATCAAAACAATCTAAAGATTCAATGCAATTCCCATCAAAATCCCAACACAATTTTTTAAAGACCTTAAAAGAAAAATACTCAGTTACATTTGGAATAACAGGAAAGCCAGCATTGCCAAGTCAATTTTGCTCAACAAAAGAACTTCAGGAGGCATGACCATCCTCAACTTCAAGTTATATTATAGAGCTACAGTAATAAAAACAGCCTGTTACTGGCATAAAAACAGACTTGTGAATCAATAGAATTAAACTGAAGACCTAGACATTAACCCGCACACCTGTGAATACTTGATTTTTGACAATGAGGTCAAAAATATTCAGTGGGAAAAAAAGACAGTGTCTTCAACTAATTGTTAGGGAATAACTGGATGGTAGTGTGTAGAAAAATGCAATAAATCCCAGTCTTTTACCCTGCACAAACCTCAAATTCAAGTGGGTCAAGGCCTCAACATAAATCCAGCTACACTGAACTTGACAGAAAAGAAGGTGGGAAATACTCTCCAATGCATTGGCACAGGTGACCACTTCCTAAATATAACACTAGTAGCACAGACACTAAGAACAACAATTAATAAGTGGGACCTCCTGAAACTTAGAAGCTTCTGTAAGGCCAAGGTGACACTCAATAAATGACAGCCTATAGAATGGAAAAAATGTTTTCTCTAACCCTACAAATTACAGGGGACTGATCTCCAAAAAATATAGAGAACTCAAGGAAATAGAGCCCCACATCCTAAATACTCCAATTAAAAATTGGGGTTCAGAACTAAAAAGGGAATTCTCAGCAGAATTGCAAATGGCTGAAAGGCACTTGAAAAATTGCTCAACATTTTTAACCATCAGAGAAATGCAAATCAAAACAACTTTGAGATACCACCTTATACCTATCAGAATGACTAAGATTTAAAACACATATGACAGCCTATGCTGGAGAAGATGTGGAGCCAGGGGAACACTCCTTCATTGTTGGTGGGAGTGTAAGCTTGTTCAGCCACTCTGAAATGCAGTATGGAGGTTTCTCAGCAAACTGGGAATCAATTTTCCCAATGATCCAGCAATTCTAGTATCAGGCATATACCCTAAAGATGCACATTCTCACCCTCAAAAGCATTTTTTAACACAACTATATGCCTAGCAGTATTATTGGTAATAGCAAGAACCTGGAAACAAACTACATGTCTTGCAACTGAAGAATGGATTAACAAACTCTGGCTCATCACACAATGAATTACTACTCACCGTTTAAAAAAAAAAAAAAGAATGACATCGTAATATTCACAGGCAAAGAGGCCAATGGATAGATTTGGAGAATATCCTCCCAGAGAGACTAGCAGGAGATGTACTCATTCATTAGTGGATTTTAAGCAAAAAGCAAAGAATATCCAAGCTGGAAACTACAACACCTGAACACCTTGAGATCTGAAGGTGTCCCCTAGGAAGAGGAAATAGAGAAGACTCTTTAGCAAATTGGGAGCATAAGGGGTTGCAACCAAGAAGAAGTGTGAATAAATCTGGAGAGAAGGAGATGATTGAATGAGAGGAACAACAGGGAGGGAGAGAAAAAGGAAGAGATGGGATCTTAATAGGAAGCCAATGTGGGGTTGGAAAAAGACTGGGTTCTTGGGTAACTCACAAGAATTCACAGAATATTTCTGGCTAGGTCTTCAACCAATAGTGAAGGTGTTGCCTAGACAAGTCTTTCCCCATATTCAAATAAATATCCACCCTAAGTGCCATCACAGAACTTACATCCAACAATGAATAGAGGTAGAGGCAGGAATACATGGCTGAGCACTGGGCTCAGTCCCTGGTCCAGCTGATTGCTGGGGAGGAGACTATGTGAACAAGGGGATAGAGACTCTGAGGAAAATTCTCACAGTGATTACTGGCTAGAGCTCTGAGGAGCTCCCTGAATCAAAAACAGCCACCAGGGAACCATCTGGAAAAGGAACTAGGCCCTCCAATGATAGGCAACTGTCTACTGCATTGGACAATATGTGGAGCCTCAAGGGGAGGATTTAGACTGTGTTTCTGTGCATGGACTGGCACCTTGGAGCCCATTCCTTCCAGAGGAACACCTATCCCAGTCCTAATATTAGGATGAGGAAATCAAACTTGCCTGGAGTGGGTGCTGAGCTAATTTACCTTGGGACCTCTTGCCCTTTCTGGGGAAGGGATGGGGGAATGGGAAGGAGGGAGGCTAAAGCCTGACTAGGAGGGGTCGGGATGGAGAAGGGAATTGGAATAAGGGGATTTGTCTATAAAAAGAGACTTTATTCTATAAAAATAAATAAATAAATAAATAAAAAGAACATGTTTGCTGTGTTTATACCTATGCTACTCCAAACTTTTGGAAGGAACACAATGTGCAGTAATAATTAAAGGTTCTTATTGACTTGGAAAACAAGATCATCAAATAAGCATTATATTATCTCTTTAGTAAATAAATAGCAGTATATATAGAGGGTAATTAATATAAAATCAAATTAAAGGTATTTTACACAATAAAATAAAATTTAATTGTGAATATATTATTGGGTGCTGAATCTAGAAATACTTTTAAATAGTGATCTCTATTGTCTCTGTCTCCTACTTTTGACTATCATGGGTTTTAGCAAACTAAAGGAGGGCTTCTAAATGTCTTTAGAAATATGAGCCTATATTAAGTCCACTGTCAATATGTCTCTCCCGAATAGTGGAGAACAGTATAATAAGGTCAGAGAAAGACACTTTCACTTTTCAATAGTCAGATTCTATATAAAAATTGGCACTTGGTGCTCATCAAAGAACAAGAAATATTGGATCTGCTCTAAAAGTCCATTGTGTTTTGGAGCCAACTACCTGATGGAAGTCATCACTTATATGCAAATGAGCTGTCAATGGCTTGCCACAGTTGGCAATCACTGGACTGTGAAGGGTATGTCTTAGTAAGAACTGAAGCTCTTCACATACTTTGATTTACTGGAAATAAAATGGCAAAGTCCTTTGAGACTAGAAAGGACGATTGTTTCAGATAAAATGTCTAGACAGTAGCAATATATTTATTGCTTTTATTATAGCAGAACTGCAAATTAGAACAGAGTGGTAAGAAAGTCCCTGTGACCCACCCAAATTCTATAGCACTGCTCTAACTGGAGCAACATGATCTTTAAAATACCAAAGCTAACTAAACAAGAGCCCTTTAAAAGGCATGCAAGGACAAGCTTTGGTTTCTTCATTCTTTTTAAATTGTTTGCATCTTACTTTCATATTTTCTGAAAAAAGGCTGTCTGTCTTAGTTAATGCAGCTATGAAAACAGTTGAAAGTTCAGTTCCTATGAACCTGAAACATAGATCACAACTTAAAAAATAAAAATACCACTATAAAAGATTTCTTTTCTTTCCAATTTCACTTCTGAAGCACCAATACAACTGGAATGCTTAATTCTCAGTAACTATTTAAATTATGTTGCTCATAGTAACACTGTATTCATAAAGTGTTTTCACCTCTACTTCTATACAATTATGGATCGTTGATGAATAGCTCAATCTTTTATTGGTTCGTTCATCATTCAAAGAATGCTATTTTTTCAATCCTAAACATTCTCCTGTTTTAAGATAATGTGTGGCTCATTTCATTATTCAGTGTGAATTAGTAGAAGCTTTGATTGAAGCAGACTCACTGGGTCCAGGCTTTTCTCTCTTACAGTCATCCTTTAAAGCCAATATTGAAGTCTTTGTATTCAAACTGGAAACAAAGAAAAGAATGTGAGAAAGACATACCTGTTTCTTAATCACTTCAACTGGAAATTGGGATATATCACACCTATTATTATTTTACTGTAGAGAAGTAAACTGTCTGCATCCAAGGTCAGGAAGGAATGTCATCTGTCTTTGTTTCCAGGAAGCAATCTGTAGAATTCTGGATGTAGACAGTAACAAGATGGACAAAAGTTGTTGATTATCTGCATTCTTTCTAAACCTAGGGAGCAAGAGATTTATCACTTGAGTTATTGTTATTATTATTATTATTATTATTTACAATATCATAAAATTATTCAAAGGATTACATCATTTCCAGATTCTTCAAAGTTTTTGTTAATTTTCTTGTATAGATTGCCAAAATATTAAAAACATCAATTTTAAAGGAATTTACTTTTCTTTTTATTGCTTATGTAGCTACTTGTAGAAACAGAAAAACTTTGGTCTGGATTTATACGTCTTACATTTTTAGTATTCAATAAAATTATAACAAATAAATGAATTCAGCTGTATTTTGATAAGTATTTTTTTAAATAGAAAAACTATCCAGTTCTATTTTAGAAACTAACATTTCTATAATAATGGAAAGGTAATTGTATAATCTCCAAATGTTTCTGTATACATAACCAAAAGTAGATTGATTGAGGAGTACTCTAATAGAACAAGCACAAATAATTTAAAATATTTGCCACATGCAAAAAAAATTCAAATAATCAAAATTTAAATAGATTTGTTCAATTTTTTCAACAATTTTTCTGGCTTCAGTTTTATTCTTTTAAGTTTTTCAAACCTGGCATTTTAAAAAATAATCCCTTAAATTTCAAGTTAACGAACCTTTGTATTGAAATTAAAAAGTAACAGTAGAACTTCTTCTGAACATTTTCTGAGAAGTCTCTGCATTTTATTCCCACATTGTTAAACATGTATTTTAAGAACAATAAAATAGTATCAACAAACCACAGACTATTAATACTATATTATAGCCACACTAATCTCTAATCCGGAGATTAGCTATGTGGGGACAAAGAGTGAGCAAGGCATTTGTTCTCCTGTGATGCTCCCATGAACATATCACTTCTTGTGATTCTGAGGTTGTGTTGCGAATTTTTGATTGAGATTCTTGATATTGCTGAGGCAATTCTGGGATGATGTTCTGGTGCTCTATTTATTTTGCAACCTTAACATTTTTGTCTAACATATACCTTCAAATATGCATTTTGTATCAATAGAAGTAGTGTCTTATTTAAGCTTTTTATTGTTGTGAAGAGACACCATAACCATCGCAAATATTATAAATTAAAACATTTAATTTGGGGCTGGTTTACAGTTCAGTGGTTTAGTCCATTATTATCATGGTATGAAGCATGGTGGCATGTAGGCAAACATGGAGAAGTATCTGGGAGTTCTACATCTGGATTAGGAAACCAAAAAAGAAAGAGTGAACAACACTGGGCTTGGTTTGAGCATTTGAAACCTCAAAGCAGAGTCACAGTGACACACTTCCACCAATAAACTCACACGTTTTCCTGCAAGGCCACACCTCTTTATAATACCACTTTCTATGGGCCTTTGTGGGTCATTTTCATTATAACAAACAAACAAACAAACAAAACAAGTATTACATTTTGTCTTCTTCAACTGAAAATTTCTTATCCATGCATCTTTCTTCTTTCTCTTTTCTTTATTCTTTTCCCTCCCCTTTAACCTCTCCTTCATTCTAGTCAGTGAAGGTGCTACCTATTAACACAAAAATATCTAAAACTTAAGTTACTCTTTTCAAACAATGCTTTTGGTGTTTACTGTAGGAATGAGTGTCAGATGTAAGATGTCACATAGTCATAGTTCTACTTTCCTCTTGCTTATAAGATGCAGGTTTGTCTTCTTTGAAAGCATGTTTGATGTCCTGAGTATTATTCCTGTAAATCTCTGCAGAGGAGAAGATGAAGGTATTAAAAAAGTAATTATTTTCATAGATTGTTGACAAGGATTTAAAACTCTGAAAACTTAACACTTGACAGTTGTTTACAATCCACAAAAATAAAAGGATACAATAGGAAAAAATCTATCAGTTGAATTTTTCTGCATTTTGACAACATGTTTACTAGAGGCTAAAAGATTATAAATTGCAAAAAAATTTAGATAATACAGTATCTAGTCTTGAAGTTAAATCTCTCAAAGAGCTAGATGATAAATAAACATGTATTGGGATTTAATAGTGAATAAAATATGATTATAAGGAAAACATATTGCTTTATACATATGTAGTGCCCAAATGATTTCAGCATATATTAAGATGCCTGATTATAATGTCAAAGTGTCTACAAAAGATGTGTTTGAATTATCAGTAGTGGTTGAGCTTCTTACATTGGTGATTTGATAAAAGTATGCCTTGCATGACCTTTATTCCTTAATAGTAAAGCAACAACAAAGCTATAAAAATGTAAACTCTAGTACTCTATAGAAATGAGTACTGATATGTCTGGAATCTATCAAGTCCAAGATCCTCATCCCTTACAAGCAAATGCCGGGGCTGAGAAGGAGAGACATCAGTCTGCAGGTTACTGCCAGAGCTGAAATTTGGCAGTAGAATTTCAGGAAGCCTTCATCATCTTATGAAACATCATCTTCATGAAAGGATATCCAGCACAACCTCAAACAACCACTCAGATGACCAGAACAGAGTGGGAAGAAGAAAAGCCTTCCCATGAGGAAAGCCTTCGAGTTTTTCTCACTATAGTCCTATCCTCATGAAAAGAACTTGCTGTTCTTCTTTTCTCTCCCTTGCCTTAGATTTGTCAATTGGTTCAATTAAGTGAGTTCAAGATGTTAATGGATCCTAATGGCTCCATATATAACTTGTTTGCATTTTCAGGGCTTGCTGTGTCATTCTGAGTAGTGCAGAGATACGTTTCCTGAGAACCTACATGTTACAGATTGACTTCTAGATTTACAAACACAAAACACTAACTTCATTTTGTGGATCTCCAATGATTTTTGTTAAGTGATCCTTATTGTATTCATCTGAGGGTAAATCAGCAACTAATTATATATTATGGTAAGATTTACATAAGAAAATATTGCCTAACTTTGCATTCTAGCGTAGCTATTGCAAAACTATCTTGTATAGAAAATTACAAAGACATATGTGATGAATAGAGATTGTGAAGTGTGTTATCCTGCTCTTGTAGATCTTTTACTTGCCAGAGTAACATATTTTGGAAAATCATGTTCTGAATCTTGACAGAATAAATCTCCATTTAATCATATGCTTTAATGAATTATTAAGTTTTACCTATAGATGTTTAACATAATAAGTTGAACATAGGCCTTTGACATATGAGGCAAGCAGTCACAAATACATACCACTGTGTATTCTCTGACTATGGATTTTGTTAAAGAGTTGTAATTAAGAATTTCATATATGAGCAATGTATAAACATCTCTCCTTCTTTTGTCCAACTTCTCTCATGCCCTCAGATTTATAATCTTATATTTAATTATTGTTATTTGTATGCACATGCATAAGTGCTCATATGTGTATATGTGTGAATAACATATATATACAACCTACTAAACTCATTTAGCATTGTTCATATGACAGTCCAGAGCTGACTACTTTTCCCTCTTTTAGCACTCATAGGCCAGGTAGGGTCTAAGGGTGGGGCCTTGTGAAGTTTCCTTTGTCCACTGTCAACTGGTAAAGATTTTTTTTATTATTATTATGAATAAAGAAGTCACATTTTTCTATCCTTGTATATCCTTATTCAAGGTCCCTTCCCCCTCCCACCATATCAAATCATTCTCTCTTCTCCACAACTCCCCATTCCTCCCATGGGCAGATGGTCCCAAGGTCCCACTGTTCCAATATTGTTTAGTTCAGCCTCCAATCCTGGAAAATTCAGTTTTTTCCCCACCAACATCAAGACTGAGTCAGGTGTTGTTCCTCTAGGGGTAGTAGGATCCAAGGAGTCAGTCCAAGGTGTTTCTGATTCCAAGCTGTTCAGTGGCTGTGGTTTGCAGTTTGGCCATGCTTTGTTTTTTTGTTTGTTTGTTTGTTTGCTTTGTTTTGTTTTGTTTTGTTTTTGCTTTGTTTGTTTAGATTCCACTATTGAGTGAGTACATCCCCTGTTTATCTTTCTGGGTTTGTGATACCACGCTAAGGAGGATATTCTCCAAATCTATCCATTTGCCTAAAAATTTTAGGATATCATTTTTTCTTACTGCTGAGTAGTGCTCCATTGTGTAGATGTACCACAGTTTGTTAATTCATTCTTCAGTTGAGGGACATTTAGGTTGTTTCCAGGTTCTTGATAATACAAATAATGTTGCTATGAACATAGTTGAGCTAATGCCATTGGAGTGTGACTGTACATCTTTAGGATATACACTCAGAACTGGTATTGCTGGGTCCTTGGGGTGATTGATTCTCAGTTTTCTGAGAACCCGCCATACTGTGTTCCAGAGTGGCTGAACAAGCTTACACTCCCACCTACAATGGAGGAGTGTTCCCCTTGCTCCATACCCTCTCCAGCATAGGCTGTTATCTGTGACTGTTATCTTAGCCAATCTGACAGGTGTCAGGTGGTATTTCAAAGTTGTTTTGATTTGCATTTCTCTAATGGCTAAAGATGAAGAGCACTTTTTCAGGTGCCTTTTAGCCATTCATAATTCTTCTGCTGAGAATTCCCTTTTTAGATCTGAACCCCATTATTTGATTGGGTTATTCAAGGTTTTGGACTCTAGATTCTTGAGTTCTTTATATATCTTAGAGATCAGTCCTCTATCACTTGTAGGGTTGCTGAAAATATTTTCCCATTCTATAGGCTGTCATTTTGTCCTATTGACAGTGTCCTTGGCTTTACAGAAGCTTCCCAGCTTCAGCAATCCCACTTAATAATTGTTGATTTTAGTGTCTGTGTCACTGGTGTTATATTTAGGAAGTCATTGCCTGTGCCAATTCATAGAAGTGTATTTCACACTTTCTTTTCTATCAAGTTCAAAGTGGCTGGTTTATATTTAGGTCTTTGATCCACTTGGATTTGAGTTTTGTGCAGAGTGACAGGCCTGCATCTATTTGCATTTTCTACACACTACTATCCAGCTGTGCCAACATCATTTGTTAAATATACTATCTTTTTTCCATTGAATATTTTGGGCCTCTTTGTCGAAGATCAGGTGTTCATAAGTTTTTGGGTTAATGTCTGAATCCTCAGTTGTATTCCATTGATCCACAAGTCTGTTTTTATGCCAGTACCAGGCTGTTTTTATTACTGTAGCTCTATAGTATAACTTGAAGTCAGGGATGGTGATGCCTCCTGAGGTTCTTTTGTTGTGAACTGGTATTGTATAGCGATTAACACAGCTGATTTCCCAACTACGGCTCTTTAATTCAACATATTTTAATTTTCCTGAAAGATGTTTTTAAAAATTTGCTAATATTTTTCTAATTTGTATTTTGTTTAGTATATTTAAATAGTGACACTAATAAGTTGATTTTTAAAATGTATTATACTATTGTGAATTAAAAAACAATACTCTGATATCAGCAGTAGGTGCTGGTGAACTCAGTACAAATTCTGTCAAGTGAAGAACATTTTCCATTGCAAATTATTTTGTATTTGGTTATATGTAAATACTATAACTCAAATAATTTCAGATTTTAATTTAACCTTTATTTATAACCCATTCTTAAAGAAATAGACCTTTGTTACTTATCATTTATTTGTTTAGAAGTAAGGAGAGGTTGGGACAAAGGAAAACTTGTTCCCTTCTCCTATTATGTGTGTCCCTAGAATCAAACTCAAGTTATCAGGTGTGGGGGCAAGGGCCTTTATATACAGAGCCATTTTTCCAGCCCTTGTGTAAAAGTATGTTTAAGGTACCTGCTATAGTTTGGATGAGTTTACCCAGAGCCATGTATAAGGATGTTCTCTAGACTTTAGGGAGTAGGAGCTAGTGGGAGATCTGTAAGCCTGACCACAAATGGGCTTTCTTCCTGGCTCAGATGAATGCTTGACTACACCACATGTCCTTGCATGATATGTCACCATTTTAATGAGGCCCAAAACAATGAGGATCTCTGATTTTGGACTTCAACCCTTCAAACTTAGCAAAACCAGACTTTCCTTCTTATAAATTGAATATGTATGTATGTATGTATGTATTGAAAAGCTAATCAGAGTGCTGCTACCATACAATATATTTTTAAGTAAGATTATGAAATTTCAGAATTAAGTTTTGCATGATATATACAATTTGATTCAGGTCTTCAGCCTTTGTGATAGGTCCTATTATTTGCTGATATTCTCCCAACCCTAATGGCATTTTTTTAATTGCATCTAGCATCATTTTTGTGCTTGGCCTTCTCCTGGAAATTTTTACTATTGATTTTATTAATTTAAATAAGTCTTTATTTTAACTGAATGTGGATGCTATTTCTAAAATTTATAGATGCTAAAGAGTATTTCTTCAAAACTTAAAAGAATATTTTTATGGTTTATGTATGAAATATCCTGAAAGCCTTAGTTCATAGCTATTAAAATTTATCATTGAGAGGTGACTGAATTGTGATTAGCCACTGGATTAGTCAATTACTATATTTATGATTTAATGGCATTATGAGAACTAATGCACATTGTTCAGGTCTTTAACTGATAATGTACCTTTGATGGGTCTATCTCTGGAACCTTCCTGTGTTTTTCTCTGCTCCCTAGTTTTAATGATGTGAGCAGATCTAATCAACTATGCTTTCTCTGCATAATGTTTTGTCTTGTCATGGGCCCTGAGCAGTGGAGCCAGGCATCTGTTAAAATACATCGTTGGAAACTAAGAATCAAAATAAAATTTTGCCCTCTTTAAAGAGGTTTATATTAGATTTGTTGTTCTAGTTTCAAAAAACAATACTAACAGTTACCAAACACAACATGATTTGCTAATTCTACAGCTACTCTACATGATATAGTCTTACACAGAGAAGTGAAAACACAACAGGGAATGAAAGCTAAGTTTCTTACTTTCTGCAACTCTATAAACACACAAAGCAGGAAAACAGAAATGGTGTCTAATAATAGTACATAATTTTAACCTAAAGGAACACAATCCTCATGAGTCTATAATGACACAAATAATTAAATAACATGAGGAGAGGGGCACAATAATATTAAGAAATAGATATTAATTATAAACCACTATGTAAGAACAGTCAGATTATATATTACTGCTACCTACTCAACCCTCACTCCCCATGCATTTTCAACTACAGATTTTCTATTAATTCCAGAAATTTCATCAAATCTATTGGCTTTGTGCATCTCACTAACAAAGACATAGCTGCGTGTCCCAGCAGGTACAGCCACATCAATTACATCCCTGCCTGCACCTACCTGGAAGCCAACAGAAGTCTGCTTTCTTTATTGCCATTGTTGGCATACATTTTGTTTAATTAATGAATGGTCTTCATGCCAACTTCAAAAGGAAAGTATAGCTTCATGCTCCCTAAAAAGTGTTGTGAAAATAGAGATGGATAGTTGAGAGTGGATTTTCTGTTACCTTTCATATGAAGTAAAACTCTTTATTGGTTAGACCTATTACACTGGTATATGATACATGATAAAAGCTAGAAGGAAGGACATAGTGAATGACTATTATCTAAGTCTGACTTATTTTCAATTTGGATATTAAAATCAATTCTTTGGTATGTGGTGAGGAAACTAGGTAGATACTGACAATATTGGTTCCTAGAAACAGTTAAATTCCTTGATTAAAGCAAGAACTGCTTCAAGCACATCAGGATGCATTGTCACCTAGCTAGGAACTGGAGGTTGAGTCAGCTCTCCAGATGAATTTCCTGTCCATTTGAAAATTTTAATTTCTTCAGCAAGCAACATACTTTTCTGAGTTTATCATAGTCACTGCCAGGACTTTTTTCTTTATAAAGTGACTTTATTGATGAATATCTTTGTGTTATTTCTACACAAAGGAAATGCCATCATATTATTTTTTGAGTCTAGATGAAGAAAGGAGACTTTAGCTGGTAGCAAATCAATCATTCCTCATCCCAGCTAAGTTTTGGATTGTTGTTTTATCTAGTTCCATCATTAGTTTTATGCTAGTCTTTCATAAGTTTTTGATAAAATTAAGTTCTCAAATGAGGTTCAGTTCTGAATAAATCACTTCTTTCTGAGAGCAATCACTCAGAAAACCCTTCCTTCCTTTCTTAAATATTCTGAGAATAATATAACCTCAGTTTTAATCAAAATCCTGGCATAAAACCTTCAAAATGGCTCTCTGGTTATAGTACTTAACTGTGCAAGCCTGACCCCCTGAGGTCGATCCTTGGAACCTATGTAATGGGAAAACAAGTGTTTCTACTCCATAGTGTTGTCTGTGACAAGCATATGTGCATCATGGTACACTTATCATATATGCAGAGTAATAAGGATTTAAAAAACAACTTTACATCTACCTTGTTCTTACTGAGGCTACCCATCATGCTAACTAGATCCTGTGAAACATTCTTTGTAAGATAGGATTTCATCAGTATTAAAAAAAATATTCTACAAAATCACGCAGGTGATGTTTTCAAAGAAATTATATTAGGTTTTAAAAATTGGCATATTTTATGTGTGTGTGTGTGTGTGTGTGTGTGGGTGGAGGGGTTATTTGTTTTATTTTTCCCCAAGTTTCTTTTATTTGGTAATTAAAGTTGACTTAACTTTTTATTTCCTAGGAAAATGTTGTCTTCAGAAATTGCTATTGATGTGTGAGGTCTTTACTGTTAATGCTCACTTTCTTCTTTCTAACTTAATGTTTCATTTGAGTTGTCAATTTAAAGCATTTGTCTCACAGAATTGCTGAGAGCTAATCAGATGAATGAATTGTAAAACATCCACAGTAACATAGTAGAATTAACCTGTAAAATAATATTGCTTTGATGATTATATATTTTAAGATTCAATTATATTACTATTTTTATTTCTTAATTTCTGCTTTATTTAGTATCTGTTTTGGCTTTAATAACTTCTTATCTTCATCTCTCTTACTTAAAAAAAAATCACTGCTACTTACTTATTTGGTGGTTTTTCTTGTACCTACTTCTTTCTCTGTTTCATTGAGTTCCAAATCTGGACTAGCAGTGGTAGAAAAATATAAATAATCTTTATCAACCATAGAACTTGCATTTTATCCTAGACTGAGCTACTGAACTGTGTATTTTCTACCACACACACATTGAAGCTTTACCTGGTTTCACCTGGGACCCCAAGTATTTCATTTTCCTACTATGACTTTATATATTATGCTGGACTTTGCTGTTCCTTGAGAGTCAACAGTGACTTTTGTCTTACATGCATGAGACACAGAGCTATAGTTTGTGATTTCTGAGTTCTGATACAATTTGCGGTCTATAATATTCTTTTAATTTAAGAACAACTATTTTTTTATTAGTTTTATATTTATATAGTCATTATTATGCATATGTAAATAAATATGTTATAACTTCATTATGATTCAACCAAAGTGTATAGTTTATAGTACAAAGTCACAAAGCTTTGAGAAATTCAACACTTTTTTTAAAATAAAAGCTTAGGGATTTTTAGGGTTGAACACAAAGGATCGAAAGAGAACACAGTTCATTTTCTGATTATCTTTGTACAAAAGATAGTTCAACTTTACACCACAATTTCTTTTAATTTATATCAATTGTAAGTTTTTGCATGTGGGAAAAGCACACACACACACACACACACACACACACACACACTCACTGCCATGTGCTATTGGGAAGTTTATTTTAGGTATTTTAGGTACCTTGAGAGGGACAGAAGAGAGAAAGACAGAGAGAAAGAATTGAGAGAGAAAGAGAGAAGGAAGGGAGGGAGGGAGGAAGCTAGCTACCATGTAGCATTTATTTTTAAGAGGAGTAGGTTATGGTTTTTGGGAGAAAGACAGAGAGGAACGTTTATTTTGCCTTTAGTTTCTGGGGTCCTGGACATTTATGAAGGTGAAGCGACTGACAGTGACTTTCCTTGCTTTTCAACCTCCCCGTGACATCGCCTCCTCTCCACATAGGAACGACAGGCACTGGGAGCCGTTGCAGTTCAACATGTGGCCCTGTGATATCTGAATTAGAGAAGGAGTCAGGCAGATTCAGACAGTAATGATCCTAAGCTCAGCATGGAGCAGGAGGTGAGCAAGTTCCACCAACTGGGCCTCCTGAAGACCTCATCCCTGAGGCCAGAGAGAGACACAGTCCTGGATTTGACCTCACAAACAGGCCTGCCATGGACCAGGGCTGAGAGAAGACTTCCTCAGCCATCTCAGGGGTCACATCACATATTCCTGGGCCCTGCCTTCAAGACAAGCTGTATCATCAAAGAGGGAAAGACTTCCCTCCTAACAGTGAGGCCCTGTGGTGTCCAAGGCAGAGTGGTAGTCAGGTGGCCTCAGATAGTGAGGATCCAATAATCTGAACAGAGTAAGAAATCATGCAGACACTATATCCAGAGCAGACAGGAGACTCACAACTATTGTAGCCACAACAGACTAAGATTTCACTAAGACCTTACTAAGAGTGAACAAAGGAAGCAATGATCTGGCGGCCCAACGCGGGGCAAATTCCCCGAACCCCCTGAATTCCGCGCCCGCGCGCAGCGGACCCCCGCCGGATTCGGCGCCCACCTACACCGTATTTGGCACAGCAGCCAGGAGGGAATCTGCGTGCGGAAGAGCTACTGAGACTCAGCTCTGAGAGTGCACGGCTGGTAGGATTTGTGGGGGCTTACTCACCACCCCGGTTCAAGCACCATTGCTGCTGCACTACCGTAAGTTCTCCTTACATCTGGGTAAGACAAAAAATTTTTTTTCTTTCCTCTAAAATGTCTGATCAGATA